>NW_019014443.1:112861-130144 GCF_000150535.2 Carica papaya | reverse complement strand
TGGGCATAGCAGTATATAGAATATAATTGAAACTGCGGTTAAATAGGCAAAAAGTGTATGTGGTCGTAAGTAGATGATAACTATTAGAAAAAAAAAAAATGACCCTCAGATCAATTTAGCCCCGTGGGAAAATATTCATCTTCTTCTATCTAAATTGAAGTAAATTTAAACCACATCTCAACATTTCTAAGTTGTTATAGTGACTTCAGAGTACATTAACCAGTTCGCAATATTCCTCAATCTATCTGCTTCACGAAATAATAGACATTCGAACAGAAATAATTGACAAAAATATACACATCAATATCATGGAAACCCAATTAAACCACATTAGAACCCGAGTACAAGTCTACAAGAACAACACTAAGCAAGCAGGCAAGAAAAAACCATACAAACGATGGAAATTCTAAAACAAATTAAGAAAAACTTACATCTCACTGTTCAGGTGCTGTGCGTGCTTGACAGGCATCGTGAGGCTGGCAATTGACTGGGCGAGAGACATGAATTGATGATCATCTAATCGACAGGCGCTGCTGGCCTGCTGCGGCTGCCTACCGTTGGTGATCAAGAGAGGAGGAAAAAGGAAGGAGAGAACTTCGGCTCTGAAGTGACTTCGGTTAAGTTCTTCTTTTTTAATTATTTTTTTAAATAATAAACTTATATTTTATTATATTTAATATATATTTTTTTGTTGATTTAAGGATGATATATATTATTTTGTTTTCTAAAATTAAATATTTTAAAAATTACTAAAATTTTAAAAACTGAATAAAAATATTTTAATTTGGATATCTGTTATGCATTTAGTTTCTCACTATTTTTATTTTGTTAAATATTTATGTTTTTTTTCATATTTTTAGTATATCATTAATAATTAAAAAATAAATTACGGAACTTTTTTATTGAAATTTAATATAATATTGTTTTATTTTTAAAAATAAAATAAATAGTAAAATGAAATAGTTAAACTCTAATTTACTCATGAATTAAATATAAATAAATTTTAGAGAAGCAATACTTTTCATTTCCATTACCAGTGAGCCCAACAGTAAGACAAAATCTACTTTCTGTTCTTTCTCCACTCTCTTCTCTCTCTGTACCTCTAATGGCGGCCGTTTTAGCAAACTCGATACCGCTTCATTGCGCGAAATCTTGCTCAGATTCATCTCTCAATCTCGGCTTCTCGAAAACGCTATGCTTTTCAACAAAAATCCCTTGTCTGGTATCAAAACCCAACAATCATCAACTCAAGAAGCTGGTGGTCTCTGCCAGAAATGTCGATGAGACGATTGCTGACACCGCTTTGTCTCAGTCTCCCGCAACCCGACCAAAGTATGACACTTGATTCGTTCTGCGTTTATAGAGTTATTCTCGGTCGTTTTCTTATATCGGTTATTGTTATTTCTGCTGAATTTTGCTCCTGATTTTTTTTTTAATTATTATCTGCTTGGTAGTTTGCCTGCATTCATGGATCTGTTTGCTTGTTTCTGCACCTAAACATTGTACTTTTGATAGAAATGCAAGCGGTATTTTATTCATCTGGAGCGTGCTTAGGAGATTCTCCTTGGTCCTTTGATTGCGTCCTGTTAACCTCTGTTGCATATCTCCTTCTGGGATTCTGGTTAATTGGTCTATGTTGGCAATTTAATCTTCTTCTTGTTACTATAGTTCATAATTTGTTAACCTGGATGACTAGGTTACGGTTGATAAGCTCTGTTGCTGGTACTGTTAGGCACTATACGTACCATTTAAAGTAGAATCTTGTGGTGTATAGAGATTCTTGCTGGTTCCACCAAAACCTTCGTTCACTCATATGTTCACCATCGAATCTATTCATTTACGATAAAAGCTTTTAGTTTTGTTTTTTTTTTGTTTAGTGTTTTCTCTGATAGAAAATGTATTCAGAAGGTGTTAAGGGGGTTCTGCCCCATCACAAAGATGAGCATTTACAAAAATTAATTGCACGATAAGAGCTCTAGGAGATCTGTTATCTCTTCTTCACTGCAAATGATGCTTATTGAGCCAAAACCAGCATATAAACCCATTTATCTTTGATTTCAACTAACTACTGGAGTGTCCTATAGCCAAGAGACCTCCCATTTCTCACTGAAATCCCTCAAAATGAAAATAGGGGGATTACTAACTGGCCTCAGGTTACTTGATAATGACCCTTAAATGGGAGCTAATGAGCTTGTGTTCAAGTCTTGCTCTGAACCCCTGGGGGTGTAAAAAAATGGATGAAGGGATTAAACCTATATTCTCTATGAATCACTTATTGTACTAAATACTTTCTTGTAGTCGCTCGAAATATATCAACTACTGGACACTTGTCTTGAATGGTAAAATTAACAAAGTATATAGTTGCCTTTACCGTTCCTGTTTTGTTATGCTTATGTTGATTGTCTTTTATGTTCTATTAAAAATGAAGGGTGAGACGCCACACCATTTCAGTTTTTGTGGGGGATGAAAGTGGAATGATTAACCGGATTGCCGGAGTCTTTGCAAGGAGAGGATACAACATCGAATCTCTTGCTGTTGGTTTGAACAAGGACAAGGCACTCTTCACCATTGCTGTCTCTGGAACTGAAAGAGTCTTACAACAAGTCATGGAGCAACTCCAGAAACTCGTGAATGTTTTGAAGGTTGTAATGCTTTTATTCAATTTCATCCTTTTCAAAACTCCTAATGCTAGCAACTTCCATTAGTTGTTAACAGAGAAAGAATAATGTTATTATTTATTCATTTAGAGCTTAACTGCCGCAGCTAAGGAGATTTTGTTTTGTAATATTTGTTTTACTATTATCCATAAAAAACTTTCTATACAGATGGCTAAAAGTTGCTAATTTCTTGTCTGCAAATGTCTTCTAGCATATTATTACAAACATAAGCACCATTTTGAGGTCAATAGGTGATCTTTTTTGATTTTTCCTATGTAACTCTAGATTATGGTGCATTTCAAGCCAATTCAATTTAGGCTCGTAAATTGTTTCTGTTCTAATGCCTCCAGTCTTCTGTAGGCACCTTTCTGCAAATTATTTGTGTCATAGTTCAGCTTCTTGAGTTGTGACATTTTACTTGACCTCCAGGTTGAAGATCTCTCATCTGAGCCTCAGGTAGAGCGAGAATTAATGCTCATAAAAGTGAATGCAGATCCAGCATCACGTGCTGAGGTAGTTAATGTGATCCTTTTGTGTTGGAGAGCGAGAGTTTGGCATCAATCAATCTTTGCTTTTTCTCTTGTGATTTCCTCTGATTCTGAAAATTGTCTCTCTCTGTTTAAACCATAGATTATGTGGTTGGTTGACATCTTCAGAGCAAAAATAGTGGATATCTCAGAACACTCAGTAACCATTGAGGTAATAATTGGGATGGTTTTCTATTAATTCCATCTGCATTTACTGTCTTATTCATGCATCACTTTGATTTCTGTTCCATTTTTATCATGTCTGTGATTCTGATCAGAAGAGAGAAAATGTTGGTTAATGAAAATTATTTTACCTGCTATAAATGTATAACCAATGACGTATATTTGAATCTGTTTTCAAATAATCCATGTTTGCCTTACAGAAATCAGCCATACTTAATTTTGAATGATGTTCTACAAACAAGGTAGTTTGGCTTTAATCAGATGTGGACTTGGTGTGGATGGTTATATGATCCATTGGTTGTTTCTTCCCTTTTTCTCTTGATCTTTAGGAAGTTGGCTCAAGTTATTTCTAAATCAAAAGCTTGTTGGGGCATATTTCGTTTCATTCTTTATGTTACAAATTAGTCCACTTTAAAAGAAAAAAATAACAAACTAGTCCTATTTTTTTTTCTTTTCATTAGAATAAGGTCCTCAAACGATCACGAATATTTCAATATAGTCTTTTAGCATTTTTAGACTAAACTGTGGACTAAAATTTTGTTTGTCGATTTCTATGTTAGTTCTGGGATCATTATAACAAAAAAAGTTGAGACTAATTTCTAACAGATACTAAAGGCATGGGACTAACATTCCATACTAAATTTACTTTTGAAAAATTGTGATTGTTCCTTTAAAATATTATAACTATTTCGATTATATATTTTCTGTTAGCCATAGTAGGGTTTTTTTATCCACTAATTTAGAAAAAACCAAATAGAGTAACTCAAACCTTGTTGCTGTCAGCTTGCACATAGGTAACGAATGAAATGGAAGATTTCTCAGGATTATGAGCAATCTACCTTGTGTTTGTTTTACGAGGATGTTTGGTAGAAATGTTAATAATTCAATTCAGACTGAAAAATGAGACAGAATAGATTGGACTCGGTCAGACCTAACAGACCATACTGAACTTTTCAGTCTGGAGGTGGGAGGACCAAAATTTTCGCCTGGTCCTTGTCCAAATCCAGTAGACTAAACAACACAATTTCAAAAAATATATATTTAACTATGATTTTATATTGATAAATTATTGTTTTTTAATGATTTCTGGATTTGATGAATGATTATGTTTTATGAATTTATTGTTTATTTTAATTTTTATTTTTTTATTAATTATTTTTAATTAAAAAGATAGTTTTGAAAAGGAAAAATTGGGTCAATTCGGTCCAAATGGGACTAAATCGGTCCAGACTGAATAAATTTGGTCTGGTCTTTGGCCTGAAATTAGAATATTGAAAAAAATTTGATCCGCTTTTGTCTGGTCCAATTCGGTCCCATTCCGGACCTATGAACATCCACATTAAATGTTTGGGATTGCTTAAGGAAAAATGCACAAATCAACAGTTCTCATAAGTAACATAGGTCGCTTGTATGCTTATTTAGAAAATTAATAGTCATGTCTCTGGAAGAAGTTGCTTATTGTATAATATTATTGTAATTTGGTAAAGAAGTAAAGGTATGGGGTAAATAGGTAAGAAGACATGTCAGGAAAATAAGTTCATTAAGCAATATAAAACAAGCTAGGGGGGAGGTTTTTCTTCCTTCTGCTAACAGTTGCTTGTAAATTTTCCAAACAGATGATTTTGATGGGTGTTTATAAGCAGCCTCAAACGCCTCTACGTAAGCTGCAGCTGAAATTACTTTTATGTGAAAATACAGTATTCTTTTGGACCCTTTCAAGATTTTCTTGGATGATATTATAAGTTATTAGATGCTGTGGTAGATAGGGAACTTAACAGAACCAGTATGGTTTTCCATTTTCTCATAATACAGCTGAGAGTATTTTTTGACCACCAACTGCTTAATTGCTACCGAGTGCTTTAACTTGACTCCTGATGAGGAGACGTTGAAGGTCATTGAGCTTCTATATTCTTAGTTTAACACGAAACAGTTAAAACAAAGACTCTTTCATTTAGTAGTTAGAGCAGTCCTCTGGTTTCTCATGGAACTATTCTGTTTGTTTTTGATAGTTCGTCTAATGTTTGGTTTACCTGTCCGAACTTTCCAACTGCTTGTTCCAGTTGTTGAAGGGTTGATTTGAACTTAGTCACTGGTTCTTACTTGCTAACATTTTCATTATAGTGTTGAGAAGGGACAGAACTATGGTGAATGGATGCCTACCTATGTTAAAATGATGCAGAAACCTGTAGCCATATTCTCCTTTGGTGCCCAGTGGTTTATGTGTTGTGGACCATGGTGTTTAATATCCTTGGCATCAAGTGGGTGATTGCTGTCTTGGTGAGGAAGGAATTATGGGCTTGGGGCTGTGTAAAAAGAAAAATCATTTAAAGTTTATCCTTTTAACCATTTTTTGGGTTGTACGGAAAGAGTGGAATAGTAGGGCTTTTGATAGTATTGAGAGTGAGATGAAAAGAATTAGGGATAGGTGGTTACACTTTTTTGGTTCAGTAATTTTAGGTAATGACATGTATAGGTGGGAAGATTTTGGGAATGTTACAGACACTAATACTTTTTTGTAAATATGATGTACATGGGTGGCACCCCCTTGGTGCCTTTTAATATACTTTTACACGTTTTATTTAAAAAAAAAAAAACATTTTCATTGTAGTGTTAGCTTTATTGCATAAGCATCAATGTGGTTTCTATATCTCTCAACCAAACTGATCACTGTGCTTATCACTTCATTGTTTAGTAATCGTGGGCAACAGTTCAAAATTTGATTCTTCTGTATCATATTAACCTGGAGTCATGAAGTAAAATCTGGAGTTTTGTGATAATTTTGTGTTTTAGGTCTTGATTACAATCTGCTGATCTTGTGCTTCACGGAAGCATACATATTCTTCTGCTTAATCTGAAGTGGAAAGAGCAAGCATCAATGTGCCATATCTTCGATCTTCTGGATATTTCCTTTTGATGTTTGACATATCTTTTCAAATTAGGCACATATTATTGGGTTCTTTTTTTCAACTATTTTCATTGAATGCAATTTATTCTCTTGTATAATATATTCATAAAAACAATGCAGGTAACTGGAGATCCCGGGAAGATAATAGCTGTGGAAAGAAATTTAAGAAAGCTTGGAATAAAAGAAATTGCTAGAACTGGAAAGGTTGTGAACTTCTCTCTAAGAAACTTAATGGAATTGGTTTAGTAATTATTATTTTTTGGATCTACTTAAATTAATATTTTGCCTGGAATTAGTTTCAGTTCCAAACTGAAATGTAAAAGGGTGGGTGGTTCTGTTTAGATCTCAGAACTGAAGTAGGAAGAGAGTATTGTCTCTGAAATTGTTGCTTCCATGTATGATCTTTGTTGCCTGAAACTGTTGCTTTAACAGATTGCTTTGAGACGAGAAAAGATGGGTGAGGATGCTCCATTTTGGCGATTCTCAGCAGCTTCATATCCAGATCTTAGAGAACCAGTGCCTGTTAATGCTCTTGAACGGACTAGAAATGGATCACTAACCAGTGAAGCTGAAACATCCGCTGGGGTATTGATTTCATATTTGCATTTGAGTTTTATGCAAACAGTTTCGCATCTTTTACTTTTCTTAGATGAAATAGCATTATAGATTGGACTATGTTGATGACTGTTGTTTTGGATCTTACATGGGTAAGAAGTTGTACACCTAATATTTGGAGCTTGACTGTATATAAGGACACAGAGAGAATAATTTCTTTTGGTGTTCTTAATGCTTTGCTTTCATGTATTCTTTTTGAGATAAAGTATTGAATGAATTTTCTGTTGTATCTGTTTCATGTAACATGTATCATTAAACCAATTACAGTGTTTTAGCTGATTTAGATCTAAGTCTCTACTTTACAATTGCGAGTGGAATATAGAAATTAATCAAAATCAAGTGTTTTCCGACATTCATATTTTGGACAACTTTGTTGATGTTTTCCCTAAAAGCAAATGAAGTAAGACTGCATTTTCATCTTTACTGAAACATAATCTCAGTAATCAGGGTGCTGCATAACACAGAGAAATTGGTGCATCACCTTCTTTTATTTCCACTACGTTAATGCAACCAATTTGGTGTGTCTTTTTGCTTCACTAACCAATAAAAACAAAAAAAGAGGGTATGGCAGCTAACTGCACATTGGCAGTTGTCTTTCAAATATATATGTTTAAGTTCACACTTCTCTCTGTATTATACCAGCTGTGCCAGCAATATCCCTAAAAGAAAACGCACTTTAGTTTAAAAGTGGGCCAGAGTAGTTTTAAAACTACAATTTACATTAACTAAAAAATGCAACAGTGACTTGCAAGAAGTTCTCTTCCTGTTACATATGCAAGTTAACCTCAAACTGTTTTCTACTGTATGGGTCACCATCAAGAATATTACTTCTCTTTTTTAACAAAATTTCCAGCGTCTTTAACTTCCTCTCTCTAGTTACAGGCAGTTTACCCATTTAAACTATTCCTAAAAATTTTATTCAAATGTAAACTTCATTAAATTTTTTGTTGAGTTATTTCTCCTGCGTAATATGTATTTCTTTCCTTGAGGCAAGGCTTAAGCCTTATTTTACCTTTGGTTTGTTTGTAAATATTGACTTAAGGAATTTGGTTCTATCTTCAATTTCATTGTGATTTTTATTCATTGATTATTTATTTGGTGCAAACATATTTCAGTCTGCATTTTATTAGAGGTTAAGCTCAATGACATTTTGTTTTTTGCTTTCCTTCTCTGTTTCTCTTTCATGCTATTTAATTGAAATATATGTCATGGAATGCAGCTTAACATCTTGTTTTGTTGTTTTATGCGGTTCTTATATCATAACACATCTACATGCATCCTGTGTTCTTATAGGAATTGTCTTTTGTAGACATTTTGTGCATGCCATTTCCAATCGATGATTTAATGACGTCACCTTAATATTTTGTTTAACATTTCTGTTCTAATTTGTTTTTTTTATTCAAATAGAAAATCTAAACCTTTCTGTATTATAACCATTAGTCAAAGTAGAGGTCGCAATATTTGTACATATGATATGGCCAAAAAATCATTCTAACATGAATGTTACTCAATGTCTGATTGAAACTTTTTGAAGCTCACTTAATTGTATATTTAACAATTATAGGTTGAATATTTGATAGCATTTGATCTAATTAATGCAGGGAGATGTTTATCCCATTGAGCCGCCTGATGGCCTAACAGTCAGTCAAGTTCTTGATGCTCACTGGGGTTTACTCAATGATGAAGATGTAAGAAAGCTAGTTACTGCTTGGAATTCTTTTATCTTTGTTTCTATCTCTCTGATACTCTCTCAACATCTATAGCTATTAAATTGCTGTGGCTGTAGAATCTCCATCCAACTGCAAATTTATTGGTATAAGACCTCTGTCTTGCTCGTCTCACAAGCTTGCTTTGGTATCTATTCTGACTGTTGACTTCAAAAATGAAAAAAGCAATTCCAAAAAATAAAATCTAGTGAGTGGTGTTTTGTGATGGAAAAAGTTCCTTTTCTCTCTCAAAAAGAAAATCTTGGAAAAAATGGCTTGGGGAGGGTAATGATAGCTGCAATGTATGATTGGAAGCTAACAAAACCTTTATCCAGTTTTTCATATAGTTTGATTAAAATTATTATTAACTGCTAACATCATATCTATATAATCCACCCACAAACACACATCCATATAGACACACACACGCACACACATGTATGTATACACATAAATGATTTTAAGGTAAATATACTGCTGCTTATTCCAGGGGACTTTCAAGGGAAAAAAAGGGGTACGTATTAACTTGCTCTTGGTTGACCACTAGAGCTTGCAATAAGCATCATTTGTACCCTTTTACCAGAGGTCTTTAGTTCTGGATGCAGTTTTTGAACAATACAAACTCCTACAATTAGGTTAGAGATTGGTGTACTGATTCATGAGCAGGAGCCAAGAAAAAGTGGGTTGTGGCAATCCTGAGCATGAAGCTGGGACATTATCTTTTGTTGAATGTGAGGCATGTCTTGGAGAACGGTGATCACTTCTGAACAAATATGGCTAATGCTTACAGAATGCTTTCTTTATGAAGCTATTAATCACCATATCCTTGTGGCGAATCGATGTAATCTAACTCACCTTGAATAACAGATATATGCTGTTTATTCATCTCATATAGAAAATCAAAAGGCGCAAACGTTTAAGTTATGAAAGTTTTGGATGTGGTAGCTCTATCTTGACTTATATTTCAAGCATTTATTTCGTCCCCATACGTAGCTGTTTGTCTTGCAAATACACATGACTGCATGGTCTCATATTTCAGACAACTGGACTTCGATCACACACTTTGTCCATGCTCGTGAGTGACTCTCCGGGAGTGCTTAACATTATTACTGGGGTTTTTGCTCGAAGAGGCTATAACATTCAGGTATTCCTCTCTCTCTCTCTCCCTCTCTTCTTTCAGAGGTCAATAATTTGCTCTGTTACCTTTTTCCTTGCTCCCAGAGTTTGGCTGTTGGACATGCTGAAGTTGAGGGGCTCTCTCGAATTACAACTGTTGTCCCAGGGACAGATGAATCAATTAGCAAATTGGTGCAACAACTCTATAAGCTTATAGATCTGCATGAGGTGAGACTACAATAGAAGGGATCCATCGTGTTATGTTTGTTGACTATCTTTAGTTGCCTTTTGTTCAGTCGTTCGATTCCTATATTATTCCTCCACTTGACTAGTAGAACAATTCAAGAGTAAACTAATTTTGACATATATAATTGCATCATCATTTTTCAAATTTGAATCACCTCCACTATTACCATATGAACCTTCGGACCCAAAAAATTAAGGTGGGAGTAGAGGTGATTCAAACATAATTTTTGCATATCAAATGGTTGTTATTCAGAGTAGAGGTGATTCAAACATAATTTTTGCATATCAAATGGTTGTTATTCAATTTATATCATATCATTTATTTTAAAAAAAAATTATATCATATCATATTATATCGTTGTTTCTTCTAGCACAATGCCTTGTTAATTTATGATGAGCAGTTAGATGAATGTGGAGGAGATGAAAAATCTAAAGTTTCCTACTTTATTCTGTCATCTTTAAAAAATTAACAATTTTTTATTTCACTTTCTTTTAATTTTTACATCACTTTTTAAGTTCACTGATTATCAAGATCATTTTGTGATCAATTTTGCTCTTTCTGGCCTGTATGGAGTTTAAACTGACACATTCTTAAGGATTATGACTCGAAATGCCAACCTGCATTTGTACGAACACAAACAGTGGATGAATTGTTCTAATGCTCCATGTTTCACATCTTATCAGTGGTTAATAAGAATGCTAGATTGGATTTTTTTTTCTTTCACTGGCTTTGTTGCTGAGCTGAAATCTTACGGGAATGTGGTTATTCATTTGGATTGGTTTTTAGTGATCTTCTGGTATATTCCTTTTCCTTTAAACAAAAATTCTAGCTCATGGTTAGATTGCAGGTTACTACAATATGTTTTTTACACTACATGCAATACAAATATGGTTCTCATGGAAGTTCATAGTATCTGATGTTTGACTTGCAATTTATATAAAATAGAACTGATAAATGGGACTGCCTTTATATTATTCTTTTCTGCTTTGGTTAAAACATTATCAGGACTTTTGTCCTGCTCATAAGTTTTGAGATTGAGAATCTTGTGAGATGGCAAAGTGGCTTACTGATATTGTAACTGTCAGGTTCGGGATCTTACCCACTTGCCATTTGCTGAACGGGAATTGATGCTGATAAAGATAGCCGTTAACGCAGCTGCTCGACGAGATGTCCTTGATATCGCCAGCATCTTCAGGGCCAAAGCTGTTGATGTGTCTGATCATACAATCACTCTTGAGGTAATTATATTTTTCCTTTCGGTGTTTAAATTTTTATGAAAGCATTTTCAATGTAATCATTATCTCTTTTTGGCACCGGCAATTATCTAGGCAAATATACAAAGACAAAAATTTTTTAGCCCCTCTTCATCTCTCTCGTATCTCAATTATATAATCCTGCTATAAGTTTATTTCTTGTTCAGTGTCTAATGGTGATTGGCATCTGAAATGACAAAGTGATTAATATATGATTTCTTAGATGTGTTATTCAAAAAGATTAATTATTGAAAAAAATGATTTCTGAGAGGTATTTGTCAAGACTGCCCTCTATTTACAAAGTCTTATGATCCTTCACATGACAAGTAAACAAATTATGTAACTTGTCCATTGATATGGCTACACAAATTTTATGCCATTTGAGAGCCTAGGGCTTGATATCTTCTAGGTCTCCTATTGGTCGATTTTAGTGGTTCAGAAACTCTATGGAGACGTGTGGCATGCTGAGCATGATAACAATCTTACCAATATGTGATGCTCTTTAAAGAAGTGATACATGCTTAATGCACCACATTGGCTTAGATACTGCTGGTAGCAGGATTTGCTTATTGAATTTTAGTTACTCATTTTTTTTTGTTTCACTCTGACTTCACGGTTATAAGGGTCTCTGTCTGGTCCATTAATTGAATTTTGATTTGTATTGTCTTAGTTCTCTTGAGTGTTCTCTTCCCTTTTCCAATAAATCATGGTTTAAATGTTTGTCCCAGCTCACTGGAGATTTGGACAAGATGGTTGCACTTCAGAGACTGTTGGAACCCTATGGCATTTGTGAGGTTTGTCTCGCAGCTTATAAGACCTTATTATGAATTGTACTTGCAACATTTTTTAGCTGCTTTGGATATCTTATTTTTCTCCCTGGCATACAATGGGGTTTTCCAGTTTTCTAGTAATTCTTTCTGGGTTTACTTTTGCTTTTTTTTTTGTTTTTTTTCCCTAAATCAATTTTGATAATTTGTTTTTTGAATTCAACTGTACATATAACTATATGGCAGTTTTTTTCCTCCAAAAACTCATAAGCTGTGAAAAATAAGCTGGTTGGATGAAGTTTTCTGTAAATATTCTTAAAAAAAATTAGGGTAAAGTACAATTTTGCTCTCTATGATTTGCAGTTCAAATGCTTTCTTTTTTGTGATAGCTCAATACACATTTTTGGGTTCTAAATAATAGTATGTAACAAACTTCAAGGCTAAACAAATCAAAATTAAGAGGAAAAAACTCCAAAGTACAAGATAATATTCTTAAAACCAGGGATAAGCTGATGAAAAGGGATAAAATCTTGGTAAATGGGTGTTATTTGTGCTAGAGAGATACAGAATCCTGCAATTATATTGTTCGTCAGTGCCCTTCCGCATACCAGCTTTGGACATTCCAATACGACCTTCTGGGGTAAATTGGGTGATGGCTGGATTAGCTAGAGGTGAACTCAGCACTTGGAAAGGCATTTGTAAAAATAAGAGCTCATCAAAGCTTATCCCTTAAGTTACTTTTGGGTGATATGCAGAGAAAGAAACAGGAGAGCTTTTGAGAGTATAGAGGCAAGCTTTGATGGTTCCAAAAATTTATGGTTCCAAATCCTAGACTCTTTTATACTAGTGAGATTTAAGAGATCTTATAGATGTTTTGCTAGATATTTAAATATTTTTGTCTACGGGTTAGCATCCCTTGCTGCTTCTAAATATACTTACATTTTCTTTTCAGACAAAGAATATATATATATGTATATATAACAAGATACTAATTTGAACTGCAATATTCCGAAAAACTTAATAACTGCCAATGTGTTTCTTCCATAATCTTTTTAGTTTTCTAATTTACAAGCTTTTAAGGCTCTCTGTCAAAACACATTTAGGCATATTTTCCTGAACTTTACAGGCCTACACCTTATAAGTATCATGTACATTGGAGACTTATTTATAAGTTTTTGTCTTTCTGTAGGTAGCGAGAACTGGCCGTGTAGCATTGGTGCGCGAGTCAGGTGTGGACTCGAAGCATCTTCGAGGATATTCATTCCCTTTATAATCTAAACAAGTTAGCAAAGTTATGTTGCCTTGCACAACACATAAAGAAACTCTTTAGGTAATACATCATGTAGGAGAAGAATTTTGTTATTTATTTTTACTGTTCATGTTTTTTGGAGATATGGGTTTGGATAAGTAAATAACAAGAAGCAGCTTGTGATTTTGTATTTCTTGAGATTTAAATTGTGTTATATGCTTTATCTGTAGATTCAGAGGAGGATACAGAAATTATTTCTGATGAATTTAGTGATAAATTAATACAGGCAATGATGGAACTAAGTTATGCATTACTATAAATAATTGTTTAATATAAAGGTATTAATTAATTACTATAAAAGATTCAGATGAGGAAGTGAAAATAGAGCAGGAGCTACTATTGAACAGGTGAAGTTGTTCATTGTTTGTTTGACTTTGACTTGGATAAACACAATGCTTGAATAGCAGAACAAAAGCAACAGTCACAACACCCGCAGCCAAACACCACCAGATTAATTCCCTCATGCTGTTCATAATTAAGCCAATTATGAACTCATCAAGGAAACTATATATTAAAAGTAATTCAATATTTTAATACCATATTTTCTTTTCATTGTATTTAAAATAAATTTAATAATTGAAAAAATATTCTGAAGTTACAAAATTCATATTTCCGTCAAGCACAACACAGAAAAATTCAATCACAAAATCATAAAATAAATTAAATACAACTGTTATTGAGTGCATAAACAGTAAGAATTTAAAGTTCATTAGAGATAAAATCCTATAAAACTTAAATCACCAGACATAATAAATCAATCCAACCTCTTAGCTTGCAAATGTTTCTCCAAAAACAACCAATTCTCGAGGTATGATGGTTCAAATGGCATAAATATAATGTTTGCTTTGTATATACAGAGAACCTGGACCAAGAAAACTAAGACTGTTAAGCATCAAAATTGTTTTCTTCATGGCAGTAGCTACAAAATTGTTTTAATCTATTAACTCTCTAGCTTCTCTATTGCACACCATGCACTGGATACTTCAAAAAGACTACCTCGTCTTGTGTGCTTTTGCAAGTTTCTTCTTTCGTTTCTTGACAGCCTTTGGCACTTTAGTCTTACGAGCCTCTCTCTTCTCTTCTTTAACTTTCTTCTTATTCTCTTTTCGGGCTGCCTTCTTATCAGCCGGGACTTTTGTTGCATTGTCCGTAGGACCTCTCCCTTCAACATCACTGGAGCTTTCTTCATCTTCGTCTGCTTCAGACTCAGACTCACTTGCAGAAGATTCATCGTCTTCAGCTGGGTTGACAGAGGAGTCTTCTGCAGGAACTGGGTCCTCATTCTGTGGCTCTGGTGCAGGTTGAACTCTGGAAAGAGCATCCTTCAGCCCTGTAATAGTTTGATAGTACATGTCTCCAGTGTCCTGACCGCTTGTTATCCGAATCACATCCTCCTCAACATTCTTGACATGATCTAGGGTCTTCGGAATATATGACTATGGGAAAGAAGCATACAAGTTATCAAGTTAAACCACTGATCTCTATTATCAAAAACCTTTAATGTGTATGATACTTATTACATTTGCTCTCAGAGCTTGTATTAAAACCTGGTTAGTTGTGGAAAACTGTTTTGAATGAAAATTTGGCATGTTTTTATTATCATTTTCGAAATGATAGGGAAAATTATATCATAAGTTTGAAAAGAATTTAAAGTTGTTTTCAAACTCATTGCATATTTTCACTATCATTTCCAAACTTTGTTTTCATTTTTCAACAACTCTACATGTGTTTATCTATCTTTGTGCTAGGGGAAATGAAGCAGCCAGTAAGGTTCCAAGTAAGGTGCATCAACTGCTGGTTGAAAGCTAATACATGTGTTTATGTACAAACATTATATAAATATATGAAATAAAAATTGAAAACAGTTTCCCATAACTAAAATAGCTTAAATATCCCCATAAAGCCAGAAAGTGTAATCAACTACCTATTATAGAATTTTTAAAGCCATTGTTAAACTTGAGAAAACTGAGAATCTTTTGGTCATGTGAAGTAGTGCTGGGAGCTTTTCTTTCTTTGCCTTATTGTTTGAACAAGAATTTGGAGACTTAGAACATGCTTCCTATCTTTTTTCCTGAGTCAAGGTGGATGGACCTTGAATGAGATGGAGAATCCCACTACAAGAGGATGTACACAGAATGTGAAATGAAATACAAGCCAAATTTGTAAAGAAAAAGATCTTAAGTTGCATTTGGTTTAATTACTAATGCCCAGCTTTGAATTTCTTTCTTGACAGAGCAAATTCAATTCCTAAATTTCAAGTAATGGTTAAATTCTCATCACCAAATAATTGAAGCTGGAAATGGCAGTAACTCAAACACAACAAATTATGTTTCAACTATGCACATTAAGACTAACATAAGAATTAGAACCAGAAATTGAATAAGAATTGAATAAGGAGTAGAGTCGTGCTCATATAAACTAACCTGCACAAATACAGAGTCTGCAATTTCATCCTCTACAGATATGTCTCCTCTTGCCAAAATCTTTTGTTGAACCTGAAACAAGATAAAACTAGTCATATTGGCCAATTCCCTTAGCATTTGTTTCCGTGTTATTTGCAGCAAATGCCTGAAAAGAAACCTCTTCCAAATAAGTGTCCACAGAATCATCAGCAATAGATGGATCAACTATGAAATCAAATAACTCTCGAATTGTCATAACAGCCACGCCATGTTTTTTAAAGAAATCCTGCATAGAGAAGTTTCATAAGCTTGTGTGGTGATTAGAGAAAAAATACAATGACAATAAAATTCAAAATGTTCATCCCTTGAGCAGTGGGGAGGATACACTTACAGAGACATGAACACAATCTTCACGTAAGAAATCAAGGGCATGTGGGTGGTCAAGATCTACTGCTTGAGAAACATCAATTATATACAAGTGACCCTGCCAAACAGGTGGAAAAGTTCAAATTAGACATCCAGATTAAAAATGTTTCTTCCAGTCCATATTTAAAAATCAACGCTAAGACCCATCATACTGTAAAGGTGCTCCGTACAAAGATGGCAAAATGCCTTTTTTCTACTCCAGTTCTTTATTTCTCATTTTAGAGAGCATAAAAAATCCAAAGAAACCAAGAATTGTTGCAGCAAGGAGGCAACGAAAATCACCTCAAAATAAAGTATGTTATATTCACTGAGGTCTCCATGCACCAGTTTGCACTTCTGATATAATGTCCGCATTGCAACTATCACCTGGGAAGCCATGTTGGGGATTTTATTAGGATCTCAGATTGTTAACGGAAGACAGGAAAATAGCCATAACTAGTCACCAGAATTATGTGACGGATACATTAATAACCAGACTTGTGTTTTTAGGATTAAGTTATCTGCTAGATAAATTCCCTTTGGGCTACCCTCCACGTATATGATAAACTTTAATGCCATGGCTGTTAGGCAGCGGGTTCATCATGCCTTCTAACATTTTAGTACAAATTGTTGTAATTGCTATATGAAATATCAACAACAAATATCTAGGCACACCTCCACATAACCTTCACGTAGCTTGTCGGAAGATAATGATGCATCCTTAAGACGTGGTGCAGCCCAACCTGCTTTCCCTGTAGAAGATACAAAAACCTTCAACAAGAGTGGGATATTTACTAAGCCATGTCATTTACAACAAAACCATGCGAAAAGGTAGCAGGAAGAAATATTATGTGCCTGTCAATTGTTAATAGTGTAGAAAAAAATAAAAGATAAAAGAATATAAAAAGGGGTAAGGTGCAAGTATACGTAAATATTGATAGAAGGATGGACTATGGAAAGAAGGAAAATCGAGGGGGAAACAAAATTAGTACGATGGAGAGAAATGTAGGTCAGTGCATGTCTTCAAAGGAAATGTTTAAATCATCTAAGTATTTATTGATTTATTGCTACCCTGTGGCATGGGAGGGTATGGCAGTTCTCTTGGGGGATGAGATTTGGCGCTGCCACGGTGTCTGGTGATAAGACAGAAGAAGTTGATTCCTTCTAATCCCTTGGCTACCCTATGGGTGG
>NW_019014443.1:98702-109177 GCF_000150535.2 Carica papaya | reverse complement strand
TGCTATTTATTTATAAAGAATTAAAGTGTAGGTTTCGTTGGATAATGCATATATTTAACAAAGAAAAATTTGCATTTAAACTTTCTCATTTTTGTTGAATAAATCAAAGATAGAAATACAAAAAAATATATACTTATATAGTTTTATGATTGGTCGAATTAAAGAAGCGTCGATCCAAAAAACCCTAATGACAATCAAGCTCAAGAACATAACTAGATTTATTGGCAAACCATTTCCTCCACAACAACATTAGATATAATCATCAATTTTTTCAGCTAGAATATCAGGAATCAATGTTGCCTGATTCATTCCCTCGCAACTACAACCACCTGTTTTCCAACATTCCGGCCATCGAAAAGGCCTACTAGAGCTGCCGGAGCCTTCTCCAGGCCTTCAACTGTGTCTTCCACGTACACAATCTTGCCTGCCTTGATGTTTGGCAAAACCATTTCGAGATACTTGGGATAAAGATGGTAGTACTCGAAAACGAGGAATCCTTCCATGCGAATACGTTTCACAATTAGAGAGATCAAATTATGCACTCCTTCATGCTTCTTTAGGTTATACTGTGAGATCATCCCACACAAGGCTATTCGGCCATGGACCCTCATGTTGGCAATTACTGCTGCCAGCATTTTCCCACCAACGTTTTCAAAGTATATATCAATGCCTTGAGGAAAGTACCTGTTGGATGATTGTAAAATTCAATAAAACCTTTAAAGTGAGAGTTCATTGCAAACTTAATTGTTTGCTAAATTTACTGCTAAACTGGCAATGAGCATTAAAGAGATTAGTTGGATTGCTGATTTCTGTAAACTAATAGAGTTGAACCTATTTCCCGAAAAACTTAAGAAGATCGGTAGAAAATAATTTAACTTACGATGCAAGATTCCCTTAACCACATCCAAGCTATTATTCAAAAGGTACCGTACTAAGTGCAAAATTGAACTTGAACAGAAATACACTAAACCTCTTGTTCTGGTAAAAACTTGATTCATCAAAAGCCATCCCTTTCAAGGTGTTATTCCTTTGAATGGATTTTGGAAACAAGGGTGTCTATATCTTACTGTAAGAGTGTTTTAGAAGGATAGTAAAGAAAGGTATTTATGTCTTGATCAAGCATTTGAACTGCAGCAACTAGGGCTACTAACCTTTTCAGGGCAGCATCCAGGTCTGGTTCTTCTTTATAGTTGAAAGCCGCATCAAACCCAAACTTACTCGTCAGCAAATCAACCTTTTAAATAAAGACATTAACCGATAGATCACAGAAAAAAAGATACTAAGACAAAAAGCAGCATCATGGTGTTTAGAAACATAGAGGTAGCTCAATAAGCAGAATGAAATTAGAAAAAAAATTTCAAAATACTTTCTCTTTGCTTCCGGCACTTCCAACAACATAGCAACCAAGTAACTTTGCGAATTGCCCAACAAGCTGACCCACAGCACCAGAAGCGGCTGAAATAAAGACATACTCTCCTTTCTTAGGAGAGCAAACCTCGAAAAAACCAGCATAAGCAGTCATACCAGGCATACCTGCAAAGTTCACAGTCACAATAACCAGAATATGTTTAAAAAAAAAAACAGATGAGCTTTCAGTATTTGGCAGAAGAAAAATTGGTTGAAGAGAAAGGTGAAGGATGTTAATCAATGGAAGTCAATATAAAATATCTTCAATTTCCCAACAAATGGAAGTATAAGTCAATGTTTTGGCTTATAATTTTAGCAGAAACTGATATAGATTTTAGGCTAAACATAATTTGAACAGAAACTTGCTTACCAAGAATTCCTGTATAATAAGAAAGCGGCACGTCTTTGTGTTCAATTTTAAATAGAGATTTTGTTTCTGTAAGAAAACTATATTCTTCCCATCCTGTGATTCCCCAAACCAAGTCATCCTTCTTCAAGTCTGGATTCCGGGAACACACAACTTTCGCCACGCCATATCCCTTTATCGGCTACACTACGTAAACGATTATATTGTCACTAATTCAATCATCAATGCAAAACAAATGGCGATTACTCAGTGTTGGGACCCAATCAAAAAACATAATCCACTGTGTAAATTAAAACAATCACCAAATTGATCCATATGATCCAATTAATACTATCAAGCCAATCAAAACCGATGCGTCAACAATAAAATAATAGCAAGTAAAGAAATAATCATAAAAGGAAAAGATACAAAATTTTACATGAAAAACCTTCAAGTGTAGAGGAAAAAACTTTGAGGCAAACTTTGAGTCAAATCTATTATTAAAGAGAACAAGTACAAAATATTTTGAAGTAATTCACACCCCAGATAACCAATGATAGAGAAGATACATAAATACCTCTCAATCAACATTACAATTTTTGATAATTAACTGAAAAATAAAGCCAAAAGAAAAAAAAAAACAGATCTTGAATATGTTACAAATAAATGGAAAACAAACATTTGTTACTAATTCAATCATCAATGCAAAACAAATGGGGATTACTCCCAACCTTAATATTACAGATAATCCTCCTTCATTCTACTGTTTTTTTATCATTACTTTTCAGAGTTATCTTTTTCATTTGTTCCAATATCTAGAACCCTTTTGTTCTATCCTGTAAATAATGTAGCAAAAGTCTTAATGACTAAGTTGTGGGAAATTTTGCCAATTTGGGGAATGGTGGATTGAGAGTTTCATCATTTCAAATTCTTTTTTTTTTTTTCCTTTTTCACAAACCCCAAAACCTGCTTCTCCCAGATTATTGAGTTCACACATATATGCTATGATACATACATGTGGAATACACTATGATAAAGGAATTTGTGCATGGTGGGTAAGGATTCATATGTTCAAACCCACCAAGTATATACACATCTATACAAACTATGACCATGACCTAGGAATTTCCATATGGTGGGTCAGGATTCATGGGATCAAAACCCACCAAAACCTGGTTAAATTTTTTCTTCTGCAAAAAAAAAATAAATAAAAAGGACATAGAATTCCCCAAGTATATCCCAGAAAAGACAATAACGATAATCAGCAGATATCAAAAAATGGATAATCTGCAATGGAGAAGAACAATATAGAAAAATGGAGTAGCATTGGTTACAGACCAAACCGGGTTGAAAGGAGTCAACATAGGATCCACGAGTATTGGACATTCGACTTCGCATGTAAGGATCACAGGACAGGTAGAGATTCTTAACCAGGACGCCATTGGAGCCTTCCGGAACTTTCAACTCGATGGTGCCGCCATTGTTGATGTACAAGTCTGTCTCTTTAGGAAAACCCGTTACATATTCTTTGAGTATCACCTGCTTATTTCTCACCACCAGTCCATCATCAGTCGACATTGTTGTTGCAGTAACGGCGGAGAGGAAATGGGATTGATGGAATTTCTGTTTTGTTTTTTCTTTTACCCTTTTGGTGAAATTAAAATAGGTAGATCATGGAAAGTGCATTGATAATTCCGCTTACAGAGACTAATAAATCCAAAATTAATATAATTTAAAAATGTTTAAATAATTGTAGGAAGGAATTCCATTATTTTAGAAAATAGAAATAGAAAAATTATCTGGGAATGATTGAGAAATTTTCTTAATATAAAAAAAAAAAAAAATGAAGGAAGCAACTTAATCATCATCTTATTGTCATTTAGCAGTAAGCTCAATCTTCTTGTCTTCTACATATCCCAAAAAACCAAAAGGCAAAACTTGAGGCCTAAAAAAATGAACCCAAAAAAAAAAAAAATAATAATAATAAAGAAAATATGATAAATGATAACAAAATTGAATTTTTTTAGATATATTTAGAGTGGATAATATTACAGTTTTATCTACAGAATTTTTAACTAATACTTAAAAACTATATTTAATGATATTTATAATAATTTTTAAAATAAAAAATAGCTATTAATATGAGTTATATAAAATATTAATATGAGCTATTAACAATGTGTTCTGCTATGTCTAATGTAAATATAAAAAGAAGTGTTTATCCAATCAACTGTTAATTAATTATGTACCATCTTTGAATGTGCTCAGCGAGAGTAGAACAACACCAAAAGTTTATCAGAGAGATTTGGGACAGAGCAATTGGAGGGGAGAGGTGTCAGGTTGTTCAGATTAGGAGAAACGGGTTAAAGTTGTGAGACTTTTAGTTCTAATTTCGGATTAATTCAGATCGATTTATTCGTAGGTTTATTTTTAACACATTTTATGATAAATGTTATCCACGAAATAATTTATTGAATTAAACTTTACAACATGTCAAGTCTAATAAGATGTGAAAAACGATTTAACAGTGTTAACGATTTCCGACAGAAATATGATATTTCAAAAAATTTCTACAAAAAAAAAACCAATAATTATATTAATACAAAGATAGTACATATACTAAATTAAGTAAAACTGTATAATACAGGAACCAAAAATGTATTTAGGGCATTATATTTGTATAACCTTTTAACTCGTTTTGCTTCTTGAACACCTGATAACTTTTAAATGCGGGAAGAGTGAAAAACAGTAAGAAGCCGGAGTCCTCATTAGACCAATATGTATGTCTCCACAAAGACAATTTCTTGTTTTTTTTCTTATTTAATATCCATACAAACAAGAAGTCTGACCAATTTTTATTACACCACTACATTATGTTTGAACGTAGGCACACGTAAAAATATCACTAATTTTTGTCATTGTATGAAAAGATAGAGCCAGGACCAGCTTAAGCACATCTTAAGAAATCCATGTCCCTCATCGGTCTACTCTCGAGCAACCGCAACAACCTGTTTCCCAACATTACGGCCAGTGAAAAGTCCTATAAGGGCTGCAGGCGAGCTCTCAAGGCCATTTGCTATGTCTTCAATGTATGTTATCTTCCCTTCTCGGATGTGTGGAAGTACAAGGTCTAGGAACTTCGAATATTCGGGATAGTAGTCTACAACACTAAATCCTGTTATTTGAACCCGCTTGTAAATAATAGTCATCAAATTCCCCACACCTTCAGGCTGATCAAGATTGTATTGTGAGATCATTCCACATACAGCTATTCGGCCATGGAGTCTCATGTTTAAGAGCACTGCATCAAGCATCTTCCCCCCAACATTTTCGAAGTAGATGTCTATGCCCTCAGGGAAGCATCTGGCAGGAACACTCCAAGGTTCAGTATGTGAATTTAATAGTTTATTGCTATACATCATTATGAATCATGATACCCACCTAAATCATTTCCATCCCACATATTCCATAAAATAAATTTATTTGTTTATAGTAGTTATGTAGGTGGAGGAGAACCTTGATATGTCAAGCCAAAGGCCATACCTTCTACCTAGAGTATTAAATCTCATCAGGTCAATCTACCAATTGCTGAAGTTACTACCTGTCCAAGGAGCACATTCTTTTTTCTTTTTTCTTTTGTGGGAGCATACAGAGTATTTGTATTAAATCTCATCAGGTCAATCTACCAATTGCTGAAGTTACTCTGTCAAAGGAGCACATTCTTTTTTTTTTCCCTCTTTTGTGGGATTATACAGATTATTTATTTCTCGTAAAATGCAACATAAGTATACTGACCTTTTCAAGGCAGCAGCCAGATCCGGCTCTTCTTTATAATTAAAAGCGTCATCAAACCCAAGCTTGTTTTTCAATAGGTCAACCTTATTCAGGAAAAGAAAATGCAAACAGAAGCAAACATTATGCTAAGATTTGTGTCCCAGAGTAAAAATGTATTCCTTTTATAAGTTTTCATATATTGCAGAAAACATAAAATATTAGGTTCCTTGTGCTTGATAATTGTTATTGTCCTGGATGAATCATTGTCAAGATATAACCATCAAGTTAAGAGCAGAAAGTTAACTTAAGCCAAATGAGCTTACCTTCTCTTTACTTCCAGCACTTCCCACCACGTAACAACCCATCAACTTTGCAAATTGTCCAACAAGCTGACCAACAGCACCGGATGCAGCTGAAACGAAAACATATTCTCCTTTCTTGGGAGAACAAACTTTATAAAATCCAGCATAAGCAGTCATACCAGGCATGCCTGTTAGATCGTCAGGGGAAGAGAGAAAAATAGTAAGACGTGCATATTTCAACATTTATAGACTGATTTAGGCACACCAGATCCACAAATCAACACTGTAAGTAACATAAGCCATATGCATATGGATATAAAAAGAAAATCCATTATCTGCATATGCATACACTGTATTTGATCAGCAAAAACGTAATTAATAAATCTAATCATCAGCAAATCTGCACATGCAGCATACAAGAGTCTGCTAAAGTCCGCAGTCATGGTACTTTACACATCAGCAAGAATCAATACATGAAATCTCAAATGCCGAATGAACCAACTCACCAAGAATTCCAGTGTAATAGGACAAGGGGACATCTGTATGGTTGATTTTAAAGAGACTTTCAGGCTTCGTAATGAGACTGTACTCCTCCCATCTAGTTATACCCCAAACCAAGTCACCCTTTTTGAAGTCCGGATGTCCAGAGTCCAGTACTTTGGCCACTCCATACCCTATCAGTGGCTGCACATTCAGCACCAGCAAAAAGGTTTACTAATCCGATTTTCGGACCTAGTCTTTAGATATGATCTTGTTCACTCCCAAGACATCCACTAATTTTCTATCAATAACCAGACAAAGAAAATCACGGACGCTACAACATCCTATTACTTTCAATTTGAATTTATTCATCAGTCTTGCAAATCTTTAGTAAGAAAAGTATTTATCTCCCGTTTGCCAGCGCGCTATTACTCCACCTCTGATAGCTCAAAATCATTGAAGAGAGCAAATTGAAGACTAAAATTTAAAAAGGAAAAAAAAAAAAAGAACTGCTTAACTGAAATTATATATATATATATAGAGAGAGAGAGAGAGAGAAGTTAGAATACCGAGCCAGGAGCGAAAGAGGCGTAAGGGGCAGAGGAAAAGGGAGAAGGTTCCATCTTCCTCATGCGAATTCGCATGTAAGGATCGCAGGACAAGTAGAGATTCTTGACAAGAACACCATCGGAGCCTTGTGGAAGCTTGAGACTCACAGAGGAAGTAGTAATATACATGTGCGATTCTGTTGGAAATCCAACTACATAGTCTTTGAATATCACCTGCTTGTTGCTCACCACTTCTCCTTCACCAACACCACTCGCCATTTCTAACCTCCTCCCTTCCTATTGAGCGGAACTCCTCTCTGATTGGATTGCAAGAAAGTGAGAGTGTCGGTGGAAGATCAGTGCACTTGTTTGCTCTGTAATGCAAGTATATGGAAGTAAAAGTTTGAAGAGACGAGATTTATCTTGCTTCTAGAAAGTGCACCTCCTCTGTGGTTAATTTTGGCCGTTACAGGCTGCGTCTCTTAAATAAATCATTATTTTATTTATTTCTAAATTTTTAAATACTTTTATTGACCCAAATATAAAAAAATTAGCCGCATTTTCTGAAAAAAAATTTAATTTTTTTTTTAAAAAATAATAATAAAAACAAACTACAGACAAAATTATTACGGAAGTATATAAATTTTCCAAATAATTATGTGAAAAAGTGGAGAAGCATATTTACATGTTACACGTTAATACACCAGTTAGTATAATTTTCTTTTTTTTTTTATAAAAAAACCAAATCAATTTGTAAATTATTATAAAACATAAAGGCTAAAGTTTTCCCCCCCCCCCCAAAATAATTTCTTGTTGATTAAGAACATATTTAAAATAAATTTTTTAAAATATATTTTATTAATTAAATAATTTATTCACATTCATTACAATACAATATTTTATTTAAAATATATAGAAGGGTACAACTTGACTGAACCCATCACGTTTTATAGAAGACAAAATATATATTAACTATCCAGTTAAAAATTTATGTATATTTAAGAGTTAAAAAAGTGTAGCATAAAACAAAAAAAAGAATGCAAAATAAATTATGATATTCAAACGTATCATAATCTTTTTTATCGATAATTAATCTCGAAATAAGTATTTGTGAACTTTATGATTAAAATCAATATTTAAATTCTATCGATGGACAATAGCTATCAAATCCGCCATAGCCTTTTGGTTTATGAAGATTAAATTGTGAGATCATTCCTATCTGCGCCTTGTATATTGGGTTGAGAATCTCCTCGTGTAACACTCAACTTTTAATTTTTTTAATTTATATATATATATAATTATTTGTTAATTGAATTTATTTTAATTTAATAAAATAATAATAATAAAAAAATAAAAAGTTAGTTAAGGATTTAATTAAAAATAATTTTTTTTAAAAGTAAAAATTTGGATTTTATGAGTATTTTTTAAAGAGAAATTAAAAATTGAGAGTCAAAACGTAATTTAAAAAAAATTCGCTACGTCAGATGCCCGGTTCGCATCCCCGACCAACCAGGACGCGTCAAGTGGCAGAGGCACTGACGCGGGAGGCCATGAGGGGGGGAGCCACGTAGGCAATCCACGTGCGCGCGATCAAACGGCTGAGATCCGTTCTCGCGCGCACGAGCGGTCCAGATTGAAATCGCGCACGGACGTCACAGATTGAATCGCAATGAACAGCCCAGATTCACTCTCTATTTAATCGCGATCGGACGGTCCAGATCAAAAATGATGGACGGTCCAGATCAAAAGCGGATGGGTATAAATAACCCCATCCGCACCCAAACCCTAACCCTAGCTGCCAGAGCCCTTCGTCGGAGAAGATAGCCCAGCCGCTGGGTAGCCAACTGCCGCTACCCGCCACCGCACCGGAACCTTTTTCGACCGCCAAAAAAGGTAAAAAAATTTCTTCTTGCACAAAATTCAATTTTAAACCCATTCATGACTAAATGAGAGTGAAAGAACTGACCAATTGGCCAAAAACGCCATCGAAGCCCGGCGGCACTGTGACAGAAAATTTCACAAACCACTCCGATGAGGCCATTTCCGATTCCCATTTCGGGTAATTTTTTCACCGTTGTAATCATCGTTTCCTTCTCTACAGGTTGACCAGAGCAAAACGCCTAACTGCAACGTGAGCCAGAGGAGCTGCCGCACCGGAGAGCTCCGCCACCGGTGAGTTTCGTTTTTCTACATTTTTTGGGCCAACCAAGGGCCCTAAGTGTGTTTTTCCACATGAACTGATGCAGATTTAGCTGTCGACCGAAAACAGCCAACCCGAGGTGGATCGCCGCCGTCGCCGTGCTGGATTTTTAAAATTGGCCGAGTATGTCTTAAGTTTGATTTTTGGGTTATTTGGGACATTTGTAGGTACCGTAAGCGCGTTTCAATTTCCGAAGAAAAATTCAGGGAACCCAGGGACCACCTGTAAGCGCAGTAAGTCATTTACCTTTTCAGCGTCAAATCAAATAAGGACCTCTCACCCTATTTCCTATTATGAAATTGAAGTTTGAATAAATAATAATACTGTATTTTGTACAAATTAAATAGATGTACATAATTAATTACGGATTGCTAATGGAGTCCGAACCAGACATTGTTCTCTGTTGATTTCTGTTGATTAATCTTGCAGTCTAAAAGTATGATAGTTTCTTGTTTATATATTGTATGTTTTAAATACATATATTACTGTCTTACTTGATCATTATTTGATTTTGGGATCTAAGATATGATTGTATTGTCGGATGCATTTTTACTTGTTTATGTATTTATGTTTGATTTGATAACGGAGACCAAGGAAAAACAAGAAATGGGTGTGATCTGATAAATAGATAAGATGATAGTTTCACTAAATATATTGGGAGATGGTGGACAGATCGGGTTCATAGGGAACCCTACCGTAAATGTTGTCTCATACCAAACGGGGTATGGAGACTTGGTCATTTGACGTTCATACTGGACAAGGTATTAAGATTTAATATCTTAGCACTCATACCGGACGGGGTATGAGGTCGACTATGTAATTAAGACTGTTAAGAGAAAGGAGTTCACGTGTAGCAGGGACACCCTTATGGATCCCCATGGATACTAGTAAGCTAGTGAAACGAGAAACGGTTACGAGTTCGTCTATTGTTAATAGATATGGATTTATAATATGTACCATGATGGTTGATTATACATGAAATTATGATCTGTGTGATATTAGTACTTCTATAATTTATTTTCATAAATTCTCCAATGGTAAGTAAAATGGTAAATAGTTTTATTTTAAATGAATGTATTGGTTTAAATCTACTACTCTATTAGTTGTTTTGATTTTCTACCAACTTTTACTTTTGTGACGGTGATATAGTGTGATGTCTTTATTGAACTAGTGTAACTCATTCCTTATTTAACTATTTCTGATAAAAAAGACCTAATTCCCCGAGCCCGATCTGCAAGAAAAACTGCGAGTAAATACTAGATACTTTATAGTTTCCTTTACTTTTCTCATTTCTCGTATTTCTTTTCAGAGAATTCATTCCGTGATGTTTGTTTAGTACTTTTAAGTTATTGTGTAATGGATGTAAATTTTTAACTTTTTTAATTCGCTTCCCGCAATTTAATTATATATTTTCCTTT
>NW_019014443.1:29794-48103 GCF_000150535.2 Carica papaya | reverse complement strand
GAAAATATAAACACTATTAAGTTCCTTGAGCTAAGCTATTTGTTCGTTGTCCAAATATGGTGAAAACGTGAAGTATGATCAAATTAAGAAAAACAAGCTAATGGGAGCTTGAAGTAAGTTTACCTTCTTTTTGCTTCCAGCACTGCCAACCACATAGCAACCCATCAACTTTGCAAATTGTCCAACATGGTGACCAATATCACCACATGTAGCTTAAATGAAGACATATTCACCTTTCTTAGGAAAACAAACTTCATAGAACCCAACATAAGCTGTCAAACCAAGCATTCCTGTAAGGGAAAGGAAAAGAATAGATCATATGGGCATATTTCCCTAAAGAAATTTTATTTAGCAACATCAAATTTTTAATTCACTATAGGTACAATAGTACTTCATTAGCATGTAATATTCTCGAATATCAGTGCTTGGTGACACTATCCAATAATCATGGAGGTAGAACAACTGTTAAAGTCATAAATTATATTAAGTATTTTGAGAATGTACTATCTCCTTCCATTATTGACATAAGAAGACAAAATATTATGTTACTTGGTATATGTATACTTGTAGCATAAAATAATTCCTCGACTATATAAAATAGGAAGCATCTTATATAAGTGGTGTATTTAGATAATATTAGAAATAATGATACACATGAATTAGAAGTCTACAAGCATAGAGTTGTTAGTCACAAGAGATAAAATTTAGAGGATATATCGGTCCATAAACTGAGTATAATAGTAGTTTAATGAAACATATAAACTTTCACCAAGAAAACTAAATCTTATTGAAGTGACAACTTAAGAAGGTATTGGGTTTAATATGAAAATATTATCGAACATGAATGTTAGAATTAATTATTTTCTTTATTAAAAATAATAAATTATCAGTTACAAAAATATTTTAAATTAATTATTATGAAAAATTTAAATTAAATAATAAAAATTAAATAGCAGAATTTAATAATAATTAAATAAAATTAATAGACCGTTACCAATAGGAAAATTAATAATGTTTTTTACTGCCTACATATAAGTTGTGTACTGTTATGTAATAGCATCCAATTCAGATTGAATATAATATATTTTTCCTTTTAATGTATCTCTCTAGTTATCTTAAATTTTATATTTTTGTATCAGTAAAAATCTTTTATCTTTAGTTTATTTTCAACAAATGGTATCAGAGTCTGGTTCGATGACCGGCATTAGCGAAGTAGTGAATTTACGTTCGTGAAAGAAGAAACATTTTAATTGATGGCTTCAGGTGTTGGCACAAGTATGGTGCAGATAATGGTTCCCATAGTTTTTGGTGAAAATTATGATGTATGAAAGATAAAAATGCGAACCTTGTTACGATCACAAGGGTTGTGGGATATAGTTAAGAATAGTTATTCTCAATTTATTGTTGGGCATCAACTAACACCAACAGAAAAAAGAAATTGGAGGAAGATCATATGAAGGATGTCAGAGCCTTGTTTCTCTTACAACAAGGTATTGCAGAGAGTTTATTCTCTCGGATAATTGGGGTAACTAGATCAAAAGAAGCGTTGGATATATTGCAAGAAGAATTCCAAGGATCCAAGAAGGTAATTGTCGTGAAGTTGCATACCTTGCGCAGACAGTTTTAAAATTTACAAATGAATGAGTACAAAAAAATAAAGGAGTATTTTTCGAAGGTGATTGAGATCGTGAACCATATACGAAATTTGGTAAAGAAATTGCTGATCAAAAGGTAGTAAAAAAAATTTTAATTAGTTTATCTAAAAAATATAAATATATTGTTGCATGAATTGAAGAGTCAAAAGATTTGTTTACTCTTACAATTCAACAATTGATGAGTTTGTTGGAGTCGCACTAGGCAAGAAAATTATAGAGTGGGAGTAACTCTGTTGAAAGTGCTTTTAACACTAGTTTTAGAACTCAAACTTCTTTGACAAATCAAAGAAATTATGGAAAAAAAAAGAGGATAGAATATGGAGAAGCAGCAAAATCAAACTGAATCAGAAGCATGTTCAAGTTCATATATATGGTGTGACATATGTAAGAAATCAAATCATAGTATATCGAGATGTTGGAAGAAGAAACGTTATAACAAATGCATACAACACGGTCATATTGCAAAATACAGAAGCAAAAGTCAAGTTAATGATCGCGTAAATTTCATAGAAGAAAATGAAAATTCTGAAAATATTTTCTTCACATGTCATGCTGCAACATAAGAAAAGCATGATATTGGTATCTAGATAGTGAATGCACAAACCACATGACAGGTAACCAAAAATTATTCAAAATATAGATACGTCATACGAAACCAAGGTACACATAGGAAATGGTCATTTGGTTCAAGGTAAAGGTAAAAGCAGTATTGCAATACAAATTAAAATGTGACCTAAATTTCTTTGAGATGTGCTATTAGTGCTAGATCTGAAGCAAAATTTGCTGATTATCGGACAATTTTTACAAAATGGTTATGCAGTACATTTTGAAGATGGAGGTTGCAAAATTTTCAATCTGAAAAATAATAATTATCTTCTTACAAAAGTTGATATGGAGAAGTTCATAAATTTTTCGCTGCAAATAAAATATGCTTTAGAAATGGCATTACTAACTAAAGTTGCTGACTGCTTAGATTTATGGCATAAAAAGTATGGTCATATATACTATAATGCTCTAAAACTGTTAAGAGTCAAAAATATGATTCAAGGCCTACTATATATCAACACAAAGTCGAGCACATGTGAAGGATGCATCTTTAGCAAACAACATCGTAACATCTTTTCCATCTGGAAGATCTTGGCGAGCATGTGCACCACTTGAACTGGTGCACACCGACATATGTGGAAAGATGCAGACACCTTCACAAGACAAAAATTGGTATTTTATAATTTTTATTGATGATCATTGAAGGATAATATAGATATATTTAAAAAAAAAAAAATCAGAGACCTTTGAAGTGTTTAGGAAATTTAAAATTATGGTGGAAAATCAAAGTAATCATAAAATTAAAGTTTTACGAAGTGATCGAGGCAGTGAGTTTACCTCGAAGAATTTGGATAGCTTTTGAGAAGAATGCGATATTCGAAGACAGTTGACAGTAACATATACTCCTCAACAAAATGATGTTGCTGAGAGAAAGAATCGCATAATTATCGAGATGACTAGATCGATGCTGAAGCAGAAAAATATGTCTAAAACTTTTTGGGCAGAAGTAGTAAATACAACAGTTTATATCTTGAACAAGAGTCTGACAAATCTATTCCAAACCGAACTCCAATTGAAGCATGGAGTGGTGTCAAGATGGCTAGATCGATGCTGAAGTAGAAAAATATGTCTAAAACTTTTTGGGCAAAAGTAGTAAATACAACAGTTTATATCTTAAACAGGAGTTTGACAATCTGTTCCAAACTGAACTCCAATTGAAGCATAGAGTGGTGTCAAGCCAGTGATTAGTCATATAAAGATTTTCGATTGTGTATGTTATGCTCATGTACCAACTGAAAATATATCAAAATTCAATAACAAAAGTGAAAGATATATTTTTGCAAACTATGCTTATGGTACAAAAGGGTACAGGGTGTACAATTTAGAGAAGAAGAAGAAGTTGATAATCAGTAGAGATGTTGTGTTCAATTAGAATCCTTCCTGGAATTGGGAAGATGAGAAGGTTCGAGAAAAGCAATCGTCTGCAACAATTATCTCATTAGGAGGACAAACTACTCAAGATAGCACTCCAAGACAAAATGAGTTTAGTTCAAGCTCAATTTCTAGTCTAAGTTCAAGCCTGAGTTTTAGTAGAAATACCAGAGAAGAGTCAGTTACTCCAGAGTCATCTCCAAGAAGAGTAAAAAGATTAAAATTTATGAATCATGTAATTTTTTGCTAGTCACTCTACAAAGTTTTGAAGAAGCTGAGAAACAACAAAATTAGATAAAAGCCATAGAATATGAAATCCACATGATAGAGAAAAATAATACTTGGGAGCTAGTAGATTGACCAGAAGATCGTGAAGTGATCGGTGTTAAATAGATTTATAAGATAAAATTGAATCCAAATAGATCAATTCAGAAGTATAAAGCAAGACTTGTGACAAAAAGGCTTTAAGTAAAAGTATGGTATAGACTATTACGAGACTTATACTCCTACAGTAAGACTAGAAACAATTAGAACTATTATTGCTCTGGTAGCTCAAAAAGGTTGGCGATTGTATCAACTTGATGTCAAATCAGTCTTTTTGAATGGTTATCTTCACGAAGAAATTTATGTCGAATATCTAGAAAGATTTTTAGTTGAAGGGGGAGAGAACAAAGTATACAAGTTAGAGAAAGCACTATAGGGCCTAAAGCAAGCACTAAGAGCATGGTATAGTGAGATACATAAATACTTCACGAAGAAAGAATTCCAAAAAAGCAAGAGCGAGCCGACTTTATATGTCAAGAAAATAGGTATTGATATTCTAATTGTCTCCTTATATGTTGATGATTTAATTTATACAGGTAACAATGAAATAATGCTCAGAGAATTTAAAAAGAATATGATGGAGACATATGAGATGAGTGATCTTGGCTTGCTGTATTATTTATTGGGTATAAAAGTATGCTAAGGTGATACAAGCGTTTTTATATCACAAAAAAAATATGCAAAAAATATTTTGAAAAAATTTAATATGCAAGATTGCAAGTCAGTTACAACTCTCTTACTGGCCAATGAAAAGTTGAAAAAAAAACTATGGAGCAAAGAGAGTAGATGAAATCACCTACAGGAGTTTAGTTGGAAGTTTGTTATATCTGACTGCAACACAACCTACTATCATGTTTGCTGGTAGCCTATTATTAAGATTCATGAACAGTCCGAGTCAACTAAACTTCACAATTGTAAAGAGAGTACTCAAATATATTAAAGGTACAACAAATTATGGCATATGGTATAAATTAGTAGAAAACTCAAAGTTGATCGATTACATAGATACCGATTGTGCTGAATGTGTTGATGACATAAAAGTACATCAGGATATGCTTTTTCACTCGAAACTGGTCTTTATTCATGGTTATCAAAGAAGCAGAGTGTAGTGAAGTTATCATCAGCTAAAGCTAAGTACATAACAGCAGTTCGTACCGTCACCCAAGTAGTTTGGTTAAAACGAATTCTAGAAAATATTAGTGAGAAATAAGAAAAACCAACAACAATATTCTGTGACAGTAAGTCAACGATTGCAATTAGTGAGAATCCAGTTAGGCATGACATGACCAAACATATTGCTATCAAGTATCATTACATTCGAGAAGTAGTCGAGCACCAAGAGGTACAACTTAAGTTTTGCATAACGGATCTTCAGCTTGTTGATATCTTCACAAAAATATTGACCAAAGAAAAATTCATACACAATTGGAATTTAATCGACATGTTAAAGAAAATAAATTAAATGAGAAGATTGTTAAAATTAATTATTTTCTTTATTAAAAATAATAAATTGTCAGTTACAAAAATATTATAAATTACCAGTTATGAAAAATTAAAACAAAATAATAAAAAATTAAATAACAGAATTTAATAATAATTAAATAAAATAAATGAACGTTTATCAATAAAAAAATTAATAAGAGTTTTTTGTTGCTTATATATAAATTGTATATTGTTTTGTAACGACTTTACATTTAGATTGAATATAATATATTTTCTCTTTTCAATATATACATCTAATTATTTAAATTTTACATTTTTGCATCACTAAAAACTTCTTATACTCTTCCAACAATGAATTTCTGGAACCAATTACTTACGAAGAATTCCAGTGCAGTAGGACAAGGGAATATCTCTACGGTGGATTTTAGAGAGACTTATCAGGCTTTGTAATGAGACTGTATTCCTCCCATCCAGTTGTACCCCAAACCAAGTCACCTTTTTTGAAGTCTGGGCATCCAGAGTCCAGTACTTCGGCCACTCCAAATCCTAACAGTGGCTGCATAAATCACAATTCAAAACCAGCAAATTGGTTCACTAGTGCACGACAACTTCATTAGAATATGATCTTCAAATTTCATTTCTGATCTAAATCTTGATCACAGTTAAATTTATTCAGCAACATCAAACAACAAAAGAAGGGTAAAGTCGCATGTAAGGATCGCAAGACAAAGTACAGATTCTTGACGAGAATGGAACCGGAGCCTCGTGAAAGTTTCAGATTCACGGTGCTGGTGGCGACGTACATGTGAGATTCCAGTAGAAATCTGTAGACATAGTCCTTGAATATCACCTGCTTGTTGCTCGCCACTGCTATCCGTCATTGTTAACATCCTCTTTTCTTCTTCGTTGGCTCCCGTTCACGCCGTCTCCCTCTCTAGATAGTGTGAATCTCTCGCTCATTCTCTCTGTACGTGTTCGTTTTCTGTCCTTTCCAAGCAATTAATTCCCACTAGAAAAGTTAAAATTCGTACGAGAAAAATAAAACCACAAAATTTTAAAAATGAGAAAAAGGGAATCTTTTTTTTTTTTCTATTTACGTTTTTTGTTTGTTTGTTTGTTTTTTTTTTAATTTTTAAGTTCGGTAATGCGTAATAAATTATCAAATATTAATGGTATTATAAAAAATTTAGAGAAATTTAATATGAATAATTTTTAAAAATATAAAATTAAAAAGAATAAAATTTTTTAAAATATAAAGACTAAAATAATATTTTTTAATTTTAGAATATATTATCATTTATATTAATTTTTATCATTTTTGCATTTTTTTTTAAATTCAAATAAATATAAATCATGCTGAGAAATGGAAAATTTCCGTAACACTTTTTGGGTTTCACGAATTGTTTAGGTTCAGTTTGGAGAGGGACTTGAACCCAACTAATTATCAAAGTCAATTATTTATTCTTCTTTCCTATTTTTTTCAATAATTAGGTTTATTCTCACATGCATATAATGCTACAAATACACAAACATACATACACATATAACATGTAATATGTGGATTAAAATTTATCATATTATACATGAATTAATTTCATTAAATCTTTATAATTTGCCAGGACAAACAATAATTTGACACGTGGCCAGTAACACAATCATAAAAAGTTATAAATTATAATTTATAGTAATTGTTATTGAAATTCATAAAAATTTAATCATCCTCGAATGCATAATCGTCCCATTGGTTGAATAATATCAGAAGTAGTTCCTTCTGCATTGACACATGAAGCTTCGGCTGGTTGATTATGGTATTTTAGGTTTATATCCTCCATTTTAATTCCCGTGCATGGCTTCGTCGGACTGCAATCAAGTTTAACACCAACTTCTGTTGCAGATGTTCCTCGAATATCTTCAAATGTCACCTCGCTTATTTTCACACCCGAAACCTACATGCATGAAGATTTTAATATCATAATATATATATATATGTGCGTGTGTGTGTATAATGAGAATTACCTTTTGGGAACAATGATCATCAGGACAGTATTGTTGATCAATAATGATTGGGTTTTTTACGTTGTTCATCACGGCATCTTCAAAAACAATGTTTCTGGCAAATCCATTGCTGGGTTTTCCCCATGTTTTGATCCTGACTCCATTTTCTGTCCCACTAAACGTCGTCGTTTTGACAGTCACATTCTCTACACCGGCTTCGTTCATTTCCTTGCCTAGACTCCCAATGCTGTCAAAAATTGTGCGATTAATTTTCTTAATTAATCTTACAATTACTAAGTTAATTTCAATTAGTTAATTAATTATGTACCTAATTCCATGACCGGGCCCACAAGCGACATCCTGAATCCATAAACTCTTGGTGCCGGGACCCACAGAGACACAGTCGTCCCCGGTTGCGATTCTGGCATTGAAGATGGAGACGCCGTTTGACGATTCCACGTGAATGCCGTCAGTGTTTGGACTGTCCCCAGCGGCTGACACCTTAACGCCGTGCATTTTGACGTTGCTGCATTCTTCCACCACGATGTGATATAACTGGCTGTTCTTTGACGTCAGGCCGTTGATTTCAATGTTCTCCGAATTTATAAAACGCAATGTCTGCACATTAAATCAATGAATAAACTTATATTATAGTTTATTTATATATATATATATATGTATGAATTTATAATTAAAAAATATTCATTTAAAGTCGTACCGATGTGCCTCTAGGGCAGCCATGGCCGGAGTTCTTGCAAGCCCACAAGGCAGCGCCTTGACCATCGAGAGTTCCACCCGAGATGGAAACTCCGTTAACGCTGTCAAACAATACCCACGTTTCAGAACCTGCAGTGGCCTTATAGTCCGACGGAGCCACGAGTGTTCCGTCGATTATGACCGAAACGGCGTCGTTATTGCATTTGCCTTGAAACACCACATTACGGAGCAAGAACATCCCAGCAGGCACGTACATGGTGGCAGGGTTTCTCGAGCCGCAGGCTTTGTCCCATGCAGCTGAAAAGGCCTTTGTCGAGTCGGTGGTGCCGTCGGGCTTGGCTCCGTAACTCATCACATTGTAACTCACTGGGTCTGCTAAGGATGAAGGGGTCATTATCAGAAAGAAGAAGAGGATAATGAGGGAAAGAATAAGAATGTTATGATCATAACTCAGTGAGTTCGCCATTAGTGAAAGCTTGTATAGAGAAGAAGAAAATGAATGAGAGAGGCAGGCAGAGGAAGTTGAAGGTAGTTGTGTTGGTGCTGGGGAGTATCGAAAGGTATATATATAGGGTGGAGGATGCATATGGCGAGTGAAATTGATGTGAACATATATGCATGTGTATATAATTATATCTATTAAATAATTATATTTGGATTTTCGATTAGCATTACCGAGAAGCAAGCTATAGCTACGTCCAGGTTTTACGATCCTTTTGTTTTGCTTCTATTGAACAATTTCGGCTCTTGCTAATTACCAAAATGCCCTTATATTTATGGATTTTTTTGTTATTACTTGTAAATTGTATATAAATAAAATGACAATTGATTTTAGTATATATAATATTGTAATGAAAAAGGGTTTACTATTTTTAAAATAAAACTATATAGTACAGCTATTGTAAAAACTAAAATGTTATTCTTTAATCATTATATAATAATATTGATAGTTAATATACAATATTATAAAAGTGAGGACATGTTAGTAAATTTGCATTAGCCGTCATGAAATCCATGCAGGACAAATCCACGTTAAGGGGTTGCTTGTGACGGCCACCAGACTTCCATTTCCAGTTTATATGACATATAATATATATATATTATTAATATATATAACACAGAGAAAACATGGAACAAAAGACCCGTATCTTCTTCTGCGCTAACTGCCATGTTGTGCTTTATTTGCTTTAAGAGCAAGATCAATGCCTCTGATTTCTCCACTTATATATATATATACATATTATATACATATGTAATAATATATATATATATATATGTGTATGTGTGTGTGTTAATGTGTTTCTTGTGGTGCACGTTCCTTGTGTTGAGGAGGGTAACAAGGTAAATATGTTTCGGTAGTGAAAAGGACGGGCATATGGGATCATGTTGGGATAGCGTTAATTTTCAATGATGTGGCCCATGAATCTGGGGGCTTTCATGTTAGTTTGAAAAACTGGCCCAAATTAAACGGCACCGCACCATTCCCATGCATGCATATACATATATATATATATATATATGTACACACACACACACACACACATATATATATATATATATATGTCAAACTATCCTGTCAGAGTTTCATACCGCCAATATAAAATATTACATGGTCAAAATTTTGACTGACAAAAAATTCTTCATCCCTATTTGTAAATGAGAAAAAGTTGACAGACATGTAATGAGAGACCTTTTGTCCACCAATATAATCTTGTAATTGCGATAGCAATTAGTTGTAATTAGTTCTTAATTAATTAGTTAATTGTATTTAGTTTTTAATTAGTTGTAATCAGTTGTTATTAATTAAGTAATTAACTGTTTAATAGATTAATTAGTTTTAACCTCTCTCTGTACGAATACCAAATCTCTCGTTAATGAAAATCCAGGACCTTCATTTTTTCTTTCCTCCCAAGTTCTGTATATATATATATATATATACATACATATACATTCATATGTATGTATATATTAAAGTGAGAGTTAATACTGCCTTATATCTCTTTACATATCTTATATAATTTTGTACGTACATCCACCGACCATATATTTAGTATGTAATTTTTAACGGCTTAGGATATATGGATATATGGATATATATATATATATATGTATATATATTGAGAAAAAGAGAAGGAAATTCTGTTGCAGTTGTCATAATGTATAGCTTGGAGTATAATTTGAATAAAAGTAAGTAAATAAAGGTGTATATATAGCTTATAGCTTTATTAATATTTTCTGTTATGTACTTTAGTTCTTTTTAACCTCTCCATAGTTACAATTTTCATGCATACGCTTTTTCTTTGAGGAAAAAAAAAAGAGAGAGAGAGAGAGAGAGAAAAAAAAGCTTCTAGAAGAAATATATACATATATATATATAATATTATTAATTCGGGCTGATTCCATGATCCGATAGCCCGTTATAATACGGGTCAAGTTGAAATATGACTCATTAGGCCCAGTTGGTACAGCCCGAGCCGAACACAACCCATAAAAATTTTAAATTATTTGTTACTATTTATGTTCAAAATTGTGTTGGCTCAATCTTTGATCAAATTAATTGAATTTTTTGGAAAATTTTGAATTAAATTCGTTTTCGTTAATTTAAATACAATGTGTTAAATTAATTGACATATAATAATTTAAAATAAATTTAAATTCATAAAGTGAAATATATGAATAAAATTGACTTAAATTATTTATGAACTAACAATAATTTTCTTTTCCATTTTTTCTCAAATCACATCAAAACACACTAAAATCCAACTAAATTACTTTAATCTCTAACACCAACCAAATTATCACTAATTACATAGCTTCAACACATACATATTTTCTTTTTTTAAATTCTAATTTCCATCATGAATAAAAATTCCCATCATCACAAGCAACTATTGGGCTGAACCGTTCCGGACACCGTCCCGCCGGCATGTTTGCACGAAGCTTCCGCCTTCTGATTTTTATAACTGAGTCTCACATTACGCAACTTTATCCCCGTACACGGACGCTCTGGGCTGCAATCAAAATTCACGGCGACTTCCGTCGCCGACGAGCCATGAATATCCTCATACGTTACATCACTAACTTTGATCCCGGAGATCTTCCCGGGGCACCTGACGTTTCCCGGACAGTAGTTCTGATCAATAACAATAGGGTTCTGGACATTGTTCATCGTTACATGTTGAAAGATAATATTTTTAGCAAAACCATTACTGGGTCTCCCCCACGATTTGATCCTCGCGCCATTTTGGGTTCCAGTAAAGCTGACACTTTTAACCGTCACGTTTTGTACGCCGGGCTCGTTAGAGTATTTTCCGAGACTCCCGACGCTTATGCCGTGGCCGGGGCCACAAGCCATGTTTTCGATCCAGAGAGTGGAAGTGCCGGGGCCGATGGAGACGCAGTCGTCGCCGGTGGCGATGGTGGAGGAGAGGATGGTGACATGGGATGACATCTGGACGTGGATTCCGTCGGTGTTGGGGCTGACGCCGGAGGCTGAGACTTTCGTGCCTTGAAGCTTCACGTTGTTGCAGCCGTAGATAACGATGTGAAATACCTGGCTGTTTAACGACGTTAACCCGTCGATCACTATGTTCCGGGAGTTGAGAAACCCGATTGACTGAAATTAAACTCGAAGGTAATTAGAATAATTACAAGTAATTAATAAGCTGATGATGTGTATCATTAATTACGTGTGTTAAATGCATGATCAATTTTTAGAACCTAATGAGTAACCTTTGACCTTCGGTTTCTACTTCCATTAATTAACCCCAAATAATAATTTTTTATATAATTTAAAATAAATATATATTATATTTAGAGATATATCTGAAATATTTTATAATTAATTACTGTTGTGAACAGATTTTTGCGGTTACCCATTTTTATATCCCACTCTCCCTGAAAATCTGACCACGTACTAAATATATTTTTATATAATTTCTTTGAAAAGACACATATAGTTATTTATATACCTTATGTATTTTTTTTTTATATATCATATGTATTTAGTTCCCCAGCTAGTTTAGATTTTAGAAAAAGCCATCAACTTTCTCACCAGGGCAAAAACTCCCCATGCAAAACGGTGCATGGCAACTACTAAAACGACACACATTTTGATTCTATAAACGACTATATGTATATACACACAAACACACACACACACATAGAGATACACAGAACACCCAGAAAAAGAAATGAACACATATACCTGCAGACATACATGTGTGTGTGTGTGTATATATATATATATATATAGATACGTACCGTAGCTCCAAAGGGGCAGCTATGGCCAGCCTTCTTGCAATCCCACAAGCCAGACCCACGGCCATCAAGAACTCCACCATAAACCGAGAGTCCATTAACGTTCTGAAACAAAACCCAGTACCCACCATCTTTAAGAACCCTGTAATCCGCCGGCGCCACGAGGGTTCCATCTATACGCACCACCATTTTACTGTTCCTGCATTCTCCATCGAAAACAATCCTACCGGCCAGCAAGAACTTCCCTCGCGGCACATAGAGAGTGGCCGGGCGGGCAGACGCACACGCGTTTTTCCAGGCGGATAAAAAGGCCTGCCTGGAGTCAGTGGTGCCGCCGGGTTTGGCTCCGTAGGCCACGACGTTGTGGGTTGATGTGGCGGAGGATGGGGTGGCGGAGGATGAGAGGAGGAGGAGGGGGAGGAGGAGGAGGAGGAGGTTGTGAGAGCGGATTGTCGTCATTGTTGAGTCGGAGAGATGAGTTGTGAAGATGGGGAGTTGAGGACGGTTATGGAGGATGGGGAATTTATAGAGAGAGGTTTTACAGGGGACTGGAACTAGCAATTTTGCGGCGCCCAACTTTTTGAAAAACTGTTTTACTTGGCTTCTTAATTTTAGTCGTATATTGATAATAAATTTGTATTAAATAATTCAGACGTTTGTACTTAAAATAATAAAAAAATTTAATTTGACAAAGAACAAACTAAATGAAAATTAATAATTGAATTATTATTAAAAAATTTGTAATAAATAGAAATTTCTTATAGTTAGAGCAGGTAAAATGAAGTGCTTCTGGTCACATTCTGATGTTTTGTTTCGTAAGAATGAAGTGGTAGCTTCTATATCTAGCTATTTTGGTATATATATATATATATATATATATATATAGGTATAATTGCATTTATACCAAATTTCAGATTTTATGGAAGTTTTTTTTCGTTGTTTAACCTCTTAGTTCACATTTGACTTTGGCAATTTATGTTCGATCAAATAATTAAATTTTAATTCTGTATTTATGTAATATACCAAGATAAATGACCCATCACTTGTACTTACCCTTAAATTTTAAGTAACATGGTACATATAATACATCAACCCGGTTATATATATATACGTATACGCACACACACACACACATGTATGTATTGATTTTTGGTACGGTTGAGCTACTAACTAAGCCGCACCAATTCATATTTGAATGGAGTAAATAAAATTTTGTAACTAATGGAGTATGAAATGAATTGGGATATAAAGTTATAAACTCGAAAAAAATATTTGACGGGTATGAATTTAACGATTTATTTATTTTATATCCGCTCTTGTCGTCCTATATATAATTAATAAATTTTTAAAATTTTATTTACATTAATTAATAAATAATTAATGTTATATATTTGTAATATTAATTTATATTTATTATTGATTATTATATTTTAATATTAGTTTAATTTATATTTTATTTTTATTAATATTCAATATTTTTTTAATTAAAATTATTTAAATATTTTATAAAATTTAAAAATTAAATAAATGAGACGGATATAAATTTATGTGTTCATTCGTAGAACAAGTAAAAAAATTTGACGCACCCGTCTCATATTTACTTCGTGTCATTGACTAAATTTGATGATTTTATAGTATAAAAATCTTGGTAGATTTAAATTTTATTTTTTAAAATAATATTTAATTAACAATATGTCATAGCCAAAATGTAGAGTAGTTGTAGTTGTAGTTGTATTATTTTTAGTTGAATTTTTAATATTTTAAAGCTTTTTTAAAAGTAAAAATTAGAAAATATAAATGCTTAATTTTTTAAAAAGTGAAAAGGAAAATAATTAATGAAAATGGATTTGACTTGGAACAGTGGGAGAGGTGGTACACATAGTTTTAGGAGCAGAAATTAACTACACACACACACATATATATATATATTTATATATTAAATATGTATATATAAATGATACATACACGTATATGTAGTTGCTTTTGGCAGGGAGAATGTTAAAGGGTTAGCTTACAGTAAAATAGGGGAAGAAAGTAAAATGCTGAATTGGTTTCGTGCCACCCCAAAATTAAATTAGTCCTCGCCCGACCCGTCTCATCATCACCGTCTTTTACTTTCCTAGCTACGATGCATGCATATATGCCGTGTATATATATATATAAATATATATATACACACACACACATTTTATTTTTTCTTTTATCTTTTTCTATTAAAAATTTATTTCATATGTCGTTGTTATTGATTTACTTAATTAATCCCAATACATTAAATCATTGAGTACTACATATATAAACTCCAAATTCTCTAAATAGAAAATACCATATATATATATATATAGATGGAAAATGAATTACTTCATATCAAAATTAATTAGGAAACATTTCATGAAAAAAAAGAAACTACAAACCCAATATTTTACTTATTTAATCACTTATGTATATATTGAAATTAGATTACTACCATGCAATATTATATATATATATATATGTATGTATGTATATATATATGGGTGTATAGGGTCGAAAATATGAGGTGATGGCCAAGTTCGGCACCCCTTGTAAAGTTTCTTGCCTTGATAAATTTTGTTTCGACGTAATTCGAAGCTGAAATGGAAGTAATTAATATGGGCATATTTTTGTGCCGTGTGTGATATTTATAATGTTTGGCTTGCAATATCATCTCTTCCTTTTATATACTCTTTATATTTATATTATATATACACAATATATTATATATACACCTTCATATACAAATATATATATGTATGTATATATATGATATGTGTGTGTGTGTGTGTGTGTGTATATATATATAGTGGCGTGACATGTGAGAAGTTGAAGAGGGGAAGCTTGAAAGAAGACACATGGGCGGGACCGACCTGTATACACATACACCTTCTAGTAATTCTCTCCCAAAAAAAGAAAATTAATTACTTCACAATAATCATTAACTCGTACTTAATCTAGAAGATAATTTTTTTTATTAAAGACTAATATTTATTAATAAATATGATTATCAAGACTAATTATTAGAAGTTATAGGAGCATAGGTGACTAATTTATATTAATAAGATATACAGATAAATTCCATAAATATTTTATGTTAGTTCTAAACGAATTCCTAATCAGCACAACTAGAAAACGAGTCAATAATCTAACTCTAAATATTTGTCCTTTATATAATGTGAAAATAAACAAGTTCGATTAACTTTTATAAAAGTGTAAAGGAATATGAAAAACTTAATTTATTGTTTATATATTACGTATAATGAATCTAGTACTTATGTCTTTTTTTTTTTAAAAAAAAAAAGAAATATTGTTGAGCAGTTAACAAAGAATTCACAACAATAGCACAATGCCTCAAAAGACTGAGATACAATATACTAAATAAAAGCAAATTTATTAGGCCAAAGATATAAACACATGGGTAAATAGTGTTAGAACCATAGTAGATAAATTCCGCAAACAAAGCAAAAGAAATTTCATACTCAAAAGTCTCCATAAAATATCATAGGCCAACTAGAAAATAAACACAACAGTTCAGAAAAAAAGTTCATGAGAAAATATGAATTACTTTATAAAGAAGTTATTTGTATTATAATAATAAGATAATCACAAACAATACAACTATTAAAATTCATTTACCTACACCTAGCAATAACATAGGAGACTAAAATAAATCAATTAATAACATTTGTGCGGCCTTTGTTGGAAAAATTAAAAACCCTATGAGACTTGGACCTTTGAAGTTAATAAAGGGCATCGCATCCACTATATTATGAAATAACATCTATCTTCACCTCACGAGAATAGAGCATACACTAAAGAACACCACCAAAAACTAGATATTTGGAAATCAAACTTTGCACATCTAATTTTTGATAACTTTGAGACTGTCTCCGATATTTTTTAAAACTCACACTAAATTTTTAAAAGAAACACTTCTACTATATGTTCCCAATAAAAATGCATAACTTAAAGAAACTCTCAATAATTATGAACAAATATTGAACTCATGTACCCGCATCCACACACCAACAACCAAAGTAGAAATAGAACATACTCTTATTAAATAAGAGTTAAACTACATTTAAGGTAAATAAATCTTTTATTGTCATTACATATATTATAGTCTGGTCGTGTACAAAAAAAAAAAAAGAAAAACTAGCATCAAGAGAGAGATTGGGGGTACATGATACTTGCATAAAAAAACTTTACATATTGAATAGAATTATAAAGAAAGAAGATTTGGACAACATAGCATATAACAACAAAGGGAACAAAGATCAAATTATAAGTATTTTTTAATCTAAAATCTATTTTTTTTTTTTTAAGTTAGAGCTACTTCAAACTGTATAGCCAACCTTATAAAAGAACCCTGTAAACACTATAATTCAAGCTCAATAAATACATTAGAATAAAATAGTTTAGAAGATCATAATAAAATAAAATTCCTGAACAAGGCACCTCTATCAATAGTGAACGCTAAACAGAGGCAACTAAACCCACTTTTTTCCAACATCCATCTTGGCTAATACATTTATCATTAAGTTCCTCTTCCTATTAATGGTTTAGGGTATAAATTTTAATTTATCTAATCAATTTGTAGTAGACGTTGCGAAGTAACTAAAGCTTCAAGGGAACCCGTTGCTCTTGATTTATAAAATAACTACCATCGAGTTATTATTAATAATCAGATAGATTATGTTTGCCAATTACTAAGAGGTAGTTATGAAGATTTCTTCATAGGCTCCACCATGTTAGATTCTTGTACCCCATCAGATACATTAAGTTTGCCAATTACTAAGAGGTAGCTATGAAGATTTCTTCATAGACTCCACCATCCAACTATTGTTATCTTTCAAGATGTTATTCATTCCCACTACACCAATTTGTGTCATACATAACAGTCAACATAAAACTTTAAGATCGTATTAGGTTGGTATATGTTTATTACAATCACATATTTATATATTGACTTTTAGAGTTTGTACTCTTTTCCAATGAAACACTATATCCCGCTATAGTTATATCAATATGATAATTTATAGTAAATTACAAATGCATCGTATTGTATAATTAATGTGGTAACAACTTTGTCAATTTTAAAAAATATTCTTTGCTATGCTAATAAGTATATGAAGTATATCTCTAAAATCGCACAAAAAATTAAGTTTGGTTGAGTTTCTTTCAAATATTAATTTTAATATAATAAAAATAATGGTAAAACACAAATAAAATAATTTTTGAAATTTGGGTTAATTTTAAAGGTATGAATTGAATTAACAAAGTCATCCATTAACTAATCTCTCTCTCTCTCTCTCTCTATATATATATATATAAAGTAATTAAGATTAATAAATAAATTAGTATATGAAATGTTGGAAGCTAACAAAATGTAAGTTTCTAATTAAAAAAAGAATACTTCTCATAATTTGGCTTTTCTAATCAAAAGAAATACTTAAATGCAATGCACCTAAAAGAAATTTTAAGCATGACCTTTTTTTTTCTTGGTAGTTATTCTTATCGACCAAATTCACTGTTTTTCCACATTAGGAAAAAGTTCTCAAGCATAACTAATTAATAACAATTGAAACTCAATTTCACACACACACACATATATATATATATATATATATCTGCATGTGCGCGTGTGTATATAATATATATATATATATATATATATATATGTATACTCACACATGTACATAAGAATCTCTGATTGACTTTATCTCTTCCTTTAAAAAAAAATGAGATTATCTAAATAAACGAGGAAAATCGTAATATGATGGAGTTATATTTTCCTTTCGCTGTAAAAGAAATTTGACGTAGTTGCCTCAATTAAAACGTTGACGTTTCATGCTTTTAGAAGTTTCACGTGCCGACCATTATATATTTAGTGGAACGTGAAGTTTCAAGACTGCTTCCATGAGTT
>NW_019014442.1:263033-278367 GCF_000150535.2 Carica papaya | reverse complement strand
TAATATGGATTTGTTGTTGCCTAATTAACATAAAAATCATCATACACTTATTTTTATATCAAGTGTGTGCTCTTCATTGTTTAGATTGTTCTAGTTTACTTTTAGAGTTGAATTCCTATATCTTGTTTATTTAAGAATTCTTTGTTATCTTTAATTAAAATTGAGTACATAGTGATAATTAATTGTTGTTTGAATTGGTCATTTTGTATAAAGTTATAAAAGATTGCTTGAGTGTTAAAAAGCAAGAGAGTGTGACTCGAAAGAGGGTAAAGGCCAAAATTGAGTGAAACATGAGTGCCCATACTACGAGAGTGTTAGTGAGGGAGTGATTTGTGAGGTTGCAATCTATTTTGTTTGTCATTAAAATTTCATATTTGAAGATGGAGCCACAAGGGAGTGAAAGAACATCAAAAGATCAAGAATTCATCCTCAAAGCAATGCAACAACAATTTGAGAGGATTCAACTAGCTATTGGCAACATGAATGAAAAACTAGGAAACAACAACGTGAGTTAAATTCCATGAGAGGGGAAGCTTCCCAAACCAATCCAGGGACAAGAAGACTTCCAACACCACCTTTTGATGAGGAACTGGAGGAAGAATTTGATGACCAAGCTACTTTAGTCAATAAAGGTCGAAATTATGGTAGGGGTCAAAACGATCTTGATAAAAACATTTGGAGCATCAAAATGAAAATCCCATCGTTTCTAGGCAAGAATGATACAAATGCTTATCTTGAATGGGAGCGCAAGGTGGAGCTTATTTTTGAGTGCCACAATTATTTGGAGGAGAAAAAGATAAAGCTTACGGCCGTGGAGTTTGGAGAGTATGCCATTGTGTGGTGGGATCAACTCATCACAAGTAAAAGGAGAAATGAAGAGAGATCTATTTCTACTTGGGCCGAAATGAAGGCTATCATGAGAAGGCGTTTTGTTCCTACTCACTACTATAGGGACACTTACATCAAAAATTGCAAGGCCTTATACAAGGGAACAAGAGTGTAGAAGACTACTACAAAGAGATAGAGATAGCCATGATAAGGGTTAACATTAAAGAGGATAGGGAAGCTAGTACGGCAAGGTTCTTAAATGGCCTTAACAAAGACATAGCCAACATTGTAGAGCTTCAACATTATGTGGAGATTGATGATACGGTGCACATGGCTGTAAAGATGAAAGACAATTAAAGAGAAAGGGGAACACAAGGCAAGCCAACACTTACTCGGCCCAAAATCCCAATTAGAGACCGAATTGGAGGGGAGATAACAAGGCTGTCCAATTCAAAAGAGATGACAAAATCAAGCCAAAAGATGCTAATGATAATAAAAACTAAGGTATTTCTAACGCCCAAACTCCTAGGAATAATGTGATTAGTTATTTTAGTGCAATATCTTTACTTTAAATCATGTATTTATATATCAATATGTGAAGATTTGTTAGTAATTAACCTTAGAAACATGATCTAATTATTAATAAAAATTTTAAAATACACTTTAATATCCTACTCAAAGTATAGTGTAATATAAAAATATAAATCAATAACGATAATAATATAAAATATATAGAGAAGATAACCAACTTTCCATGATACTTCTTCTTCACATCAATAAAGATGACTAACTAATTATTGAAGAACAATTACAATGTGAGAAGAGAATAATTGTCTAAGGTTGATTATTTTATATTATAATTTATGAAATCTTTGAATTGAAATAAAGAATCATAAACTATTTAAACTAAATAAAGTATTATGGCTATTTAAAATGTGATTTCTTAAATAAAGAATTCATGGATATTTTACTTAATTTATATAAAATTCTCATTAACATTGATTTTATTAGTTTTTTTGCTACCATTATAGTACAAAATGAGTCACTTCAAATAAAATTTACTATTAAATTTAATCTTTGTGCGGAAGAAGTTATAAGCAATTTACTTTAAAAAGTAAGAAACAATTTTATTAAGATAATGTTAAAAGTTTATCAGGCCACAATTTCTTTTGACTTTTAAGCAACAAATTTATATAGTCTTTTTAATATGAGAATTGCTCTAACAATTTATATAGTTTTACAACATTTTGCCAATTTTTAGAAGATGCGTTTTATGGGAATTGGGAATTTTGGATGAAGATGGTAAGTGCTATTGGAACAATGAAGCTCAAAAGGAAAAGTGCATTGAGGAAAATGAGATAGATAGAAATAGCTTTGAATATTTTCTACTAACTACTTTTTAATTTTCTAATTTTGTTTTTAGAGGACCAATTTAATGATAACGGTTAACTAAGTCTATCCTCTTCACATTTCTTTACCACACTGTATATATATATGGATGTAGAGTTATTACCTTGATAATTAATTAAAATTAGATAATTAAGTGTTAATTTCTTTAGAATATAAATAAATTTGTCGACCATACAAGTATAATACCATAAATTTTTGTTAAAAAATTATATAAACAAAACTTAACTGATCACAATCACTTAATAATTTTTTATTTTAAATTAGTGATTTAAGAATAAAAAATACTTTACAAAAATTAGTTAATTTTTTAAATTCAAAGCTACTAATGTTTAATATTTTTTATATACACATATGGGATATACAAAAAAGTGTATGGTAAAGTTGAATTTATTTTTTTGATTTTGTTATAACACTATTATATAAGAGAACTTAATCAAAATTCTTACAAGATAACAGGATTCTTATTCGATAGAAATTTGTGATATGCAACTGGATTATTTTTTGTCTTCAAATGTGTTTGTTATTTTTGAAAAATAATAGTTTATTAAAAAATTAGATATTTTTCCTAATATTCAAAAGTTTTGGCTTCATAAAAAATGTGATCATTAATTCTTTTTATGGTTAAGTATGAGTGCTTGATTAACATACTAAATTTTTTATTTCATTCTCAAATTCTCATTGTTTCTTTTGATTGATTGTGTAGTTTTTATCAATTAACATGACATATTTTTTGTTTCTTTTGAAAAATTTACTACACTTTACAATAATGTGACTAGTTATTTTAATACAATATTTTAATTTAAACCATATATTTACATACTAATATATAAAAATTTGTTAAAATTTAATATCAATAACATGATCTAATTGTTAATAAAAATTTTGAAATACCTTTTAACATCCTATATAGTGTAATATAAAAAATATAAGTCGATAATGATAACATTTTAAACTGTAGACTAAAGGTTTATATGGTCACAACATTTAGCGCGCTCCAATAACATAATTGATCATAAATGCAAGGGTTTGTTTTACCCAAAATATGGCAAATCAGTTATAGTTGTCAAAAATGTTCCAAAAACCAATCCTTCCTTATTCTTAAACCAACAAGAAACGTTCATTAGTTGGTTCTTCGTTGCCAAGCAGTCCTAAAAACGTACATAGGATTTAACTTGTCAACGACCTTGAGAGCTAGAAGGACCTAATTCAAGTTTTTGGATTCATCTGCGTGAACAAGTCAACTAGATTACTTACCTTCTCAGTGTGGCATTGACCGCTACTTGGTGCCGAAACCACTCAAACAATTATGGATTTGAGGGGTTCGACTAGCTGCTTGTGATTTTTCTTCTCGCATGATGGAGCATGTTCAAACAAATTCAAAACAATAAATATATATAGGTGCAGCAAATAAATAAATGCCAGCTCTAAAATAAAATTCAAATTAATTCGATTAGATCTCACACGTACATTGCTGGAGTTTGCTCGATCTATCAACTAGGAAAAAATAAATAAATCAACCACTCATGATGGGCTTTTCAACACAAATGAGTTTTTGGAGAGTGAAAGAAAGAAGAAAGATGAAAAAGAATTACAGAAGCAGCAGAAGCTACCGTGTGCAGCGTCAGGAGGAAGAGAGATGATGATTCTGCTTTGACATCCTTTTCCTTGATTTTTGGCTTATCCCAAGCCTTCCAGAAAATTTTTCCCTTGATTTTTGGCTCCAAATCTTGGCTTGAATAATTTACATATTTGAAAAGCACACGTTTTAATTTAAATCTACGGTTGTGCGCGACTCTTAGCCTTACCCAAGGCTAAGTTGTCTAGGGTAAGACCCAAGCTTTTCCCAAGGCTTGTTTTTGGCATAATGATTCTTTTTACGAACTCTTCTTCTTTTCATGTTGTTTTTCCTTGTTTTGTCCTTATATTCTATACTGCAACAAAACATAAAAAATAACTTAGATTAGATAGCGTACCATTGAGTTTAAAAACCCCAAAGTGATAGTTGTCGTTTTTAGGCACTATCAAATTTATTTAGTTTCACAATGTTTTTTTTTTCAATTTTTTAAAAAAATGAGTTTTATGAGAATTCAAAATTCTAGATGAAAATGGTGAGTACTATTGGAACAACGAAGCTAAAAAAAAGTGAATTAAGGAAAATGAGATAGATGGAAATAGCTTTAAATATTTTCCGCTAACAATTTTAAATTTCGTAATTTTTGTCTTAGGAGATCAATTTAATAATAGCGGTTAACCAAGTCTACCATCTTCATATTTCTTTAGCATACTGTACATAAATAGTTTATTAAACAATTAAATATTTTTCCTAATATTCAAATGTCTTGGCTTCATTAAATATGTGATCATTAATTCTTTTTTTTTGTTAAGTTGAATGCTTGATCAACATGCTAAATTTTTTATTTCAACCCAAAATCCTCTTTGTTTCTTTTTATTGATTGCGTGGTTTTTATTAATTAATGTGATACATTTGTTTGTTCCTTTTAAAAAATTTACTATACTTTACAATAACATGATTAGTTATTTTAATGCAATATTTTAGTTTAAATCATATATTTATATATTAACATATAAAAATTGGTTAAAATTTAACATCAAAAAAATGATTTAACTGTTAATGAAAATTTTAAGATACTTTTTAACAGCCTACATAGTGTAATATAAAACATATAAGTCAATAATGATAATATTTTAAAATGTAAACTAAAGGTTAATATGGTCATAATATTTAGCACATTGTGATCTTTTTAAATGATTGTATACTCGTAGAAAATTTACTTTGTAATATTAACTTAATTTTTTACTGATACATTTGTAAGTTTAATTAATGTGATACATTTGTAAGTTTTTTGACTTACCTTTAACTTATTACTGACATCATACAAAATTTTAAAGATAATTATATATAAAGAATATATTCCACCACATAGTCTATTTGAGCTTAAAAATAAAAAATTCATCATTCTTAGATGCTTTTCTATTCAAGTAATCAATTTGTTATCTCTTCGTCTTACCTCATAGTCAACATTTTTTCCACATTATATTGTCTCTTCATTTTCACCACAATTTTTTCCTCACATTATGTATAAATGGATATATATATATATAAGATGGAATTATCAAATAATATTAAGTAGGTAGGATTGGTGGCATTGAGATGCAATTAGTAATTCAATATGTACTATTCTAAAACATCAAATCTTGTGATAAAATAAATTGTTATTACGATACTGGTGACTTTTATAACTTTTGTTATTTAGTTTACTTGTTTGAGTATCTATCATTTGTCAGATGACTTTTATAGGTAGAAGGAATACGTACAAGATCTCTTATTTGTATAGAAGTACAAAATCAAATACTACAACTTGCTATAGAACTAAACAATATATTAAGGCTCATTGGTGAAAAATATTAGTTCCATCAGGGCGAGTTATTACCTGCACAAGGTGTAAAAAGGAACAATGTTTTTGCCTCCGCACAACTAGGGATTATAGGCTCAATCATTAAGCTTTGGCTAATGAAAGGTGGAGGTGCCCCGACTAGCCTTATGGGAGGTAAAGCTTTATCATTTTTTGGTTGTATATGTATATATTTATGTGCAAATCCACTACATATTATGGGGAGTAATGTGTATATATGTGTTATGGAGAGTAAACTATGATGGTGATTAAGAAAGGGCAAGTCGCAAAACTTGCAGAGGATTTAAAAGAGATCCAAAATGCAAAATGCACCTCATGTGTCTCCTTTTGTCGCTACAAGTATCGCTTTAGGGATTGTCAATTTTGCACTTGCATTTATTATATACAGAATGCATAGCCTTAATCCCCTAATCATCACTCTAGTTTAATGATTACGTAGGTTAAAATTTTTATTTTTAAGACTTTATATCAACTATACATAAACTGCAGACTGCATGATCATGTTTTTTGATTAAGGACCAGAACTTGATCACCACTTTTAATTTGAATATGGATGCACATTGCCATCTTTAACTGCATAGTACATAAATCCCTTCAGTATTAGCGGCATCATTTGCAGAGGCTCTAGGAGTGGAGGTGGTGGACGACAGTCATCGTTTGTTCAGTTCTGTGGTGGCCATTCATTGGATGCTCTTATCAATAATGCTTGTTGCAGTATGATGGGTGATGATTAGACTTGAAAATTTGTATTTGGAATCTGGGTTTTAGAGAAGAGAAAGACAACTCTTTGGAATTATTAGAGAAGAACTAAAAGACAATAGAGGATATATATATGTATATATGTATTTTTTTTCTATATAAAAAATTCTCTAACAATATATTGTTTAAGTAAAAAAATTTACATTTGTAAAATATGTGCATATAAAGTATAGTTAAAATAAGTGTGAGGTATCCTTGAATTTATTTTTTGTTTATTATAATCCTATTATTAAAGAGAATTTTACTAATATCCTTAAATAAAATAAAGAATCTAATTTAGTAAAAACTAGTGATATGTTATTAGCTTTTCTTAAAATTTATGCAGATATTGTTTCTTTGAAAATAATTGTTTACTAAAGAATTGGATACTTTTTCTAATACTCAAAATTCTTGGGTTCTAGAAAAATAAGATCATTAAATTTTTTTAAGAGATAAAAGGTAAAACAATTAAATAGATTGGTAGTATGATATCCTAAATGCTAGTAAGGCATAAGGGTGCCAGATACAGAAATGTATACAGTGGAGCAATTTATTATAAATCTCTTACAAAATATATGAGTTCCCAATTACATATATAACTGAGGCTAGAAGTGGCAATAAAATATAAAATATCAAAATACAAAATGGTCACTTTGATTATTATGTAAGAGGACTCATAAGAGTACAGGACAAATCATGCACTAAAAAAGATTTATGGATTCATGGGATCCTCAAAGACTTCAAAAGGTAGGTTAGCGATCGGTTCCTCACTATCTTCCTCATCAATGGGGGAGGGGGTGTGGAAAGGGGTGAGTTCCATATACTCAGTAAAAAAAATAATATTTAAATAACATCATAAGATTTCAAAGGTAATTTAAAATATCATCACCACTTACCATCATGAGTGCTGTCAAGGCCCTTTATTAAATTATAAAAATAATTTATTTTATTAAAGAAATCATTAGACCATCATATCATTGTCATATCATATCAATCAAATATATCATTCTAAAAAAAGAAAAAATTAAACAAATTGTGATATGCACTATTTTTCATGTCATTCTTCGCAAAATTGTTCCGACTTCCATCTATTGAAGGCAATACGGATTCTTGACTAACCATGTGGAATGACCAATTTATTTCATTTATAACAGCAATTTGCGGCTTGCCAAACCAACAATACATTTACAGTTTGCCACACCATGACACGATCTATGACCACGACTGTGCCAATCACAGTGGTCCTACATGTTAACTATAGCCACAACTGTACTTTGCCAACGATGACCACTATAATCATATCGCATCACCACTCTTGTCAGAGGGTACACCGTCATCCACAGGGAGCAGTCCTCTCACATATTTTCAAACTAGATGGGGGAAAAATATAAATTCCTTAGAGATAAAAAGCCTAACAAAATACTTTATGAATTATGCATGCCAATAACAATACATATTTATCATGTCTATAAATCATTTCATGCTTAATCTTTTTTTTTCATCGTCAACAACATCATTTATCAACATTTATTTCGAGCATCAAATCATATAAATTACACGTACAATTTAATAAGTTCATATATGATCATAAAGCATGCATTATCACGTAAAATTACTTCATTTAGGCATAAACTTTAACCATGCAAATCATAAATTTAAACTTCATTAATTTTTATTCTAGAAATGCTCCTTAGGATGTTTAAAAGTAAATACTAAATTCTTTACCAAAACCTCGATGTTTCCTACACAGTTTCTTCTTCTCATCTCTTCCTCTCTAAGCTCTTGGAGGATGGAAGAATGGAATGGAAGTGATGAGGAAATGGTAAACGGAAGGGTCCCTATTTATAGAAAATGGGGACCGTCAGATTTGTTCCAAGTGGCAAAATCTGGTGAGTAAAGAGAACGTCAACGGGAAAGATGTGATGTAACGGCTTACAGATGTGATCGACGATAGGACGATGTGATACGGCGATGGTGCAAAAAATAGAGGCATGCCAAAAGAAGCCGGCAGCGGTTCGTCGCCCAACTAGTGGCACACGATGCCCAAGGGAGGTAGTTGCATGTTATCCCAGCCAGCCATGCGCTGCAGGCCTAGCTTGTAGCCCGCGCAGGCCCGGCATGCACGCCTACCACGTAGGCTTATCATTCAGAGAGTGTGCGCATAGGGCACACGGAGCTGTACTCGTCTACGCGCGATGAGACACGCGAGCAGACTATGCCTGTTTGCTCACGATGGGATGCGTGCATAAACTGCACTTTGCACCCCACACAGATGGGATGTACTCACAATGCGCAAGTCCTGCGTTGGTCGCGCGCACGCATTCTCGAGTAGCGTGTAGAGCTCGTGCGGGCAGGATCCTTCCCGCAAGTGTTCCCATGGGATTTTTCTGCATTGTTCTCTATTTTTCCTTAAATTTATTTTAAATAAAAATATAATATAATTTTTCTTACGATAAAACAAAATGATAAATTTTAATAATTATTTAATTAAATAAAATATAAAATTTAAAATGCAAAATACGATATTCATCTAAAACATTATAATTACTAAATATTAATGAATTTTAAATGGCCTAAGGGCCCGAATAAATAGGAGTTTACATTACAATTTAAGCGCGAAGTTTTTGGGATGTTACAAGTAGTGAGCCACCACTAAAGAATGGTACATGGTCAAAGATCATCTCAACCTAAAAAATTAGTATATGCCATATAAATTGTGAAACAAGCAGAAGAAATTTTCCCAAAGTTGTATTGAAGTGACTATAAGTCTTAGCTATCACTATAAACTATCTCTGTTATATAACATCTTATCACTCTTTAAAACAAAATATTTCTTTTGATGGGATGAATAATATTGAAATAATATATCTCATTAGTAATTCAATCTAATATGCTTAAAATATGCGTATTGGATCCATTTATCATAATTCATTAAAAAATAGTAAATAGACATATATATATATCAAATTTAAATCAATAGATTATCACTATTGTTGGAAGACTCATAAACAGATATTCGAGCTTGTTTCGATGCTCTTGAGGAATAGAAAAGCTTGTAATAATAATATGCAACATTAAGATTAATTTTAAGAACATTTTTCTTAGGAGTTATAGGAACCAAATTTACAAGTTGATTGTTTTCCTAAAAAAAACTTCACCAGCTCTATTTCATCCTCATCAAACTTGTGACTTGATATCTTGTTAAACTTAATCTTATATGGATCGGGAACAAACATACCAAGTTCATTATTCTAGTGAAGCTTTCAGTGAGATGTGTGAAGGAAATTGAAGTCATTCAGCTACAGTAATAATTTTAAATTTATCCATATAATTAGTTGTAACGGCCCCAAAAATTTAGAATGAAATATGTGTATTAAAAATGTCAATTGCGGAAGCGTAATAAAAATTTTATTAACATCCCTTACACAAAAACCAAAAACGTGCTCAAAATATAAAAGAACAAACTAACTAAAAGAGATACTCGAAAATAAGAACTATAAATATAACTACGGAGTCTTTAGGCGTCCCCTTCGCTGTTTTCCTGCGGAACGGGCTCGGGAACAATGTCTTCCTAATCTAAAATAGTTAAATAAGGAATGAGCTACACCAGCCCAGTAAAGACATCACACTATCTCACCGCCACAGAGGTAAAGGTGGGTAGAAAACACAAAAAAGACTAATGGAGCATAATTTATAATAAACTCGTTTATTAACATAAAAACCTTTACTGTCCACTTACCTCGATGAGATCCATAAAATAACATATGAAAGCAATAACATTATCATCATCATGAAATCATATGAACTGTATAACATAATACTTACCAAGCCTTTGCATTTCAATCATTGAACAACACATTTTTCTCATTTACCAGCCTACTAGTATCCATGGGGATCCATAGGGGTCCCGCTACCCGTGAACCCTTAACATTTATAACCTGATTCCAGAGCTATCCCATACCCCGTCCGGTATGGGCACCAAAACCATGAACCTCAATACCCCGTCCGGTATGAGGGTGAAACGGGCCGTCCCCATACCCCGTCCGGTATGAAAGACCACGTTCCGGGTAGAGTTCCCTACGGACCCGGTCCGTCCACCATCTCCCAGGATATCTAGTCAGGCTGTCCACATTATCCATTTATCAATTCACGTAACCTTTTATTCCTTTTTTCCTCAGTCACCATCATCAAATCACACACAAACATGCAAACCAGTAGTTTATGCCAAACAAGACAACACATAACATCGGATTCTCAGTCATTCAACCCCTAATCAATAAAACAGTGATATATGCACAGAAACCATGAAATGAAAACATCAGACATCATACTACATTTAAAATTGTAAAATAGAACAAACAACAACTGACCGACAAATACACCAGACTCGAGCTCCATTAGCGACCTTAAACAATTATACATCTATAAAGTCACACAGTATAGTTTAATTATTTATTTAGCTTTAATACCGTGATAGAAAATAGGGTGAGGGGTCCTTACTTGTTTCGGGGTCTGAATACGGCTCTACAGTGCACCTACAGGCTGTCCCTAATTTTCATTGAATTTTTTTCAGGGAACTGAAATGCACTACTGGTACCTGCACGTGTCCCAAAAAATCCCAAATTAGACCTATGGACCCTTTTGGCCAATATTGCAATTCCGGCACGGCAGCTCCGCCGTGCTCCAGCGACGGCACCGCCGCAAGCGGCGGCGATTTGCCTCAGGTTGGCCGTTTCGGCCAAATTCGGCCACGTTTGCATCGGTTCCTGCGATAGAACAACCCTAGGGCCCTCGGTGGGCCAAAAAATCACGAAAAACCAAAACTTACTTGTGGTGGTGCTCTCGGGGTTCGGCGGCTCCTCCGGCGTGAGTCGCGTTTTAATGTTTGGCTCCAATCAACCTGTAGAGAAAAGAACAGTGATCACAGTGGTATAAAATTTGCATCAAACGGAGGCCGGGAAGGGCCTCATCGGAGGTAAAAATCTAGGAGGGACGCGGCGGCACCGCTGGATTTCGGCTGGGTTTTTCGACCGTTTGGTCGGTGGTTTGGCTCCAGTTTGGCCATAGGCGGACTCAGCATCAAAAAACGAGCAAGGGGAGAAAATCTACCTCGATCGGCGGTCGAAAACTTCCCCGGTGTGGCGGCGGGTGGCGGTGGCCGGCTCCTCCGGCGTCTGGTTCTTCTTCTCTGGCGAGCACTAGCGGCTAGGTTTCTTTGGTCAGGTGTGGGTGGGGGTATTTATACCATTTGCCTTTTAATCTCAACCATCCATCAAGATTAAATCTGGACCGTTCGATTGCGATTTAATTGGGATTAAATCTGGGCCGTCCATCGCGATGCAATCTGGGCCGTCCGTGCCTGATTGAATTTGAGCCGTCCGTGCGCGTGAATCTGGGCCGTCCGTGCGCACGTTTGATCTGGGCCGTCCGTGCGCGCGGGAACGGATCTGAGCCGTCCGATTGTGCGCACGCGGATCGCCCACGTGGCCCGTCCCCTGGTAAGCGTTTCCTTGCCACGCGGCGCGTCCTGGTTGGCCGGGGCTGCCGACCGGGCCGCTGACGTGGCTGCTGACGTGGCACAACTTTTCTAAATTATGTTTTGACCTTCGGTTTCTGATTTTCTTTTCAAAAATACCCCCAGAATCCAAATTTTCACCCTTTTTTCCCTAAATCAATTTCAATTAAATCCAAATAATATTTTTACCCAATTTTATCATTATTATTATTTTTATTTTCACTAAATTAAATCAAATTAAATTAAATTAAATAAAAAATCAAATAAAATTCTAATAATTACAAAATAAAATAAATTGAAAAAAAATAATAATAATAATAATATACTTGGGGTGTTACATTAGTAATTTATTATAAAGAAACTCATTCAACAAAAACACATCTACAATGGAAAAGGGTGTTGGTATGGATGGCATAGGGGAAGCCTTACGGAGTGGAAACGAGTGCAACATAGTCTTGGGACCTGTAAGATTTTGCTGCTACAGATCTTCTCCAAAGCTTCGTCCTTTAAACCTTATGACCTCAGATTTATATTGTAGAAAATATTAACATCGAGCATTTAGATTTTATATTTATCTTTGAAGATTAAGAAGAACAGAAAGAAACTTGTTTGTTTTTTCTTTCTTTGAATGAATGGAGATTAAGAGCATATCCTTAGGTTTAATCTATAATAAATTACTTGAGAGGTTATGTTGGATTTGGAAAACTAATTTTTTGCTATACTTCTTTGTTGTACCAGTCAAGAACACTGTGATGAATAATTGAATTGTAATAGGTGGATAAATGACATACGATTGAGTATTTATATAGGCTGTGGAAAATTTAGATTTTATCATACTATAACTTATAAAATTTTTGAACTTAAAAAAATAATCTATGGCTATTTAGAAAGTGGCTTCATTTTTTAAAATCTTAAACTTAAATGAAAAATCCATCGTAATTTGAGACGCAATTTTATTATATTTATGTGATACCTTACTTCATATATATAAAATAATTAGAAACATTAATTTAATTAATTCTATGGTCGCAAATTGTTTTGAAATTAATTTTTGAATTTAAATGCATGCGCTAAAGAACTTATTTGTCATTTATTTTTTTAAAAGTTAAAAAGGACAATTATATTGAGGTAATGATAGAAGTTTATAACCCCACATGAGGTAAAAAGTCACGTTACGCAAAAATGTCAACTATACTTTATAATAATGTGATTAGTTATTTTAATGCAATATCTCTACTTTAAATCATGTATTTATATACCAATATATAAAGATTGATTAATAATTAACCTTAGAAATATGATCTAATTGTTAATGAAAATTTTGAAATACCCTTTAACATCCTACTGAAAGTAGAGTGTAATATAAAAATATAAGTCGATAACTGTAATAATATAAAATACATAGAGAAGGTAACTAACTTTCCATGATGCTTCCTCTTTGCATCAATGAAGAGGACTAACTAATTATTGAAGAATAATTACAATGTGAAAAGAGTATAATTGTATAGGACTGATTATTTTATGCAGGCTATGAAAAATGTAACTCTTATTTTATACTATAACTTATGAAATCTTTAAACTAAAATAAAGAATCATAAACTATTTAAATTAAATTAAGAATTATGACTATTTTAAAATGTGATTTCTTAAATAAAGAATCATTTGCTATTTTAGACGTGATTTTATTATATTTATTGAATATTTTACTTAATTTATATAAAATGCTTATGAACTTTGATTTTATTAGTTATGTTACTGATCTTGTAAGTTTAATTAATGTGATACATTTGTAGATTTTTTGATTTCCTTTATCTTATTACTTACCTTGTACCAAATTTTAAAAGATAATTATACATAAAAAATTTATTCCACCATATGGTTTATTAAAGCTTAAAAATGAAAATTTCATCCTCCTTGAAAGTTTTTCTATTCAAATAATCAATTTGTTTTCTCATCCTCTTACCTCATAGTTAACATTTTTTCCTCACATTATGTTGTCTCTTTAATTTCACCTTATTTTTTAGCCTTAAAACTAATTTTTAGCATCAAATTTTTCCTAACATTATGTATGAATGATGTATATAAATATTTATATATATAAAAAAGATGAAATTATCAATTAATATTAAGTAGGTGGGATTGGTGGAATAGAGCTGCAATTATCAATTCAATGTGTACTATTTCAAAATGTTAAGTCTTGTGATAAAATAAACTACTATTAAGATATTGGTTACTTTTATAACATTGTAACTTACTTTGCTTGTTTGAGTATCTCTCATTTGTATAGAAGCAATAAATCCTTCAATTTTTCATTTGTCCCATGACTTTTATAGGTACAAGGAATCCGTATAAGATATCCTATTTGTATATAAGCAATAAATCCTTCAATTTTTCATTTGTCCCACGACTTTTATGGGCAGAAGGAGTACCTATAAGATTTCTTATTCATGTAGAAGTACAAAATCAAATACTATAAGCTTGCTGTAAACCTTAACAACATATCAAGACTCATTGGTGGAAAGCCGCAGTTCCATCGGGATGAGTTAATTACTTTCACAGGGTGTAAAAAAGATCAACAATTCTACCTCCGCACTACTAGTGATTACAGGCTTTACCATGATATTTTGGCTAATAAAAAGTGGAGGTTCCCCGATTGGCATTATGAGAGGTAAATATTTATCATTATTTTGGTTGTATATATATACATTTATGTGCAAATTCACTACATGTTATGCAGAGTGATGTATATATATGTGTTTCTAAAAGATAAATTGTGATGCTAATTGAGAAAGGGTAAGTCACAAAACATGAAGAGGGTGTACAAGAGATCCAAAATACAGAATGCACCTTTTGTGTCTCCTTTGGTTACTACAAGTGTAGCTTTAGGGATTGTCAGGGCCACGCCTGCATTTATTATATGTAGAATACACAGCCCTAGTCTCCCATAATCATCACTTTGGCTTAATGATTATGCAGACTTTATGTCAATTATACATAAACTCCAGACTGGATGATCATATTTTTTTATTAATGGCCCAAGCTTGATCACCACTTTTAATTGGAATCTAGATGCACGTGCCATTTTTGACCACATAGTACATAAATCCCTACAGTGCTAGCGGTACCATCTGTAGATGCTCTGGCATGGAGGTGGTGGACGACAAGGCTTTCTAACTAGTCGTTGTTTGTTCAGGTTCTGTGGTGGCCATGCATTAGATGCTCTTATCAAAAGAGCTTGTTGTTGTATGATGGGTGATGATTAGACTTGAAAATTTGTGTTTGGAATTTGGGTTTTAGAGAAGAGAAAGACAACTCTTTGGAATTAGTAAGATAAGAACTAAAGGACAATAAAAGATATATGTATATATGTATATATGTATACTCCTTTTTCTATCTAAAAAATTCTCTA
>NW_019014442.1:197288-210874 GCF_000150535.2 Carica papaya | reverse complement strand
CAGCAGCAAACTATTCAAAATTAATTTCTTTTATTTGTATTTTATTTTTTAAAAATTTTATTTTTATTTACACACACATATACCTATATATATATATATGCATACGATAGTTGAATATAGATGTTTATATATATATTTTATCTAGACATCACTATATTTCTTAGAGATATATATATACACACAAATATATATATATATATGTGTGTTTATTTTCTTATTACATATACATATCTATATATATCTAAATATATATATACACACAAATACATACACATATGTTTATTTTCTTATTACATATATCTCTATGTCTCTAAATATATATTCCTATATATTTGTATAACAGTTTTATATATTTTTTTATGCATTTATTTATACACACATTTTATTTATACACACATTTGTGTTCATTTATTTATACTTATTGTTTAGTTGTATATGATATATAAATTAAATAAGTTTATATCTAGGTTTAATTATTTATATTTATAATCTAATTTTTGTTCAGCTATATAAATGTATATTTTTTTTAGTTTGCATTATTATTTAATTTATTTAAGGAAATAGCAATTTGAGGAAGTTACAGCTTTTTTCAAAATACCTTAATTGAGAATACGCATTTCTTTGAAATTCTATAGGTTTATGATCCTATTTTACAATAATTGTATTTAAATTGTTAATCTATTTTTATTTCTTTTTATTTAAATAAGAGAGTATATATATTTATTTTATATTAGTAAATAAATTACATGATTAAAATTTTTTATTAAACTAAGTATACGATAGAATACGGCTGACTGTTACAAAAGGTATTTTAGAATTTTTATTAATAATTAGATCATATTTTCGATATTAAAAATTTAACCAATTTTTATATATTGTTATATAAATATATGATTTAAACTAAATATTGCATTAAAATAACTAATCACATTATTGTAAAGTATATTAAATTTTTTAAAAAAAAAAAACAAATGTATCACATTAATTAATAAAAACTACATAATAAATGAAAAATAATAAAATAATCTATAGTAATACTTCGCACAACAAATTTTAAAATAATAAAAAGTACATCCCTTACATCCTTAGCTCAAAATATCCAATATCCATGAGATATATTCAAACTCTAAAATAAATACTTACTAAAAATGAAATAATTAACATTGTACTATTCGAATTAAAATAAAAATTAAATAATTTCCTAACAAGTCTTTCACAGTTCAGGAGCAGGGTTCTAAGTATCTTGATATAGAAGAAATGAATAATAAAAAGGGTGAGCTTAATATGCTCAGTAAACATGTAAGTACCAACAAATGATAAGATAATCTGTCCAAGTTGGTAAAAAATATAAAACTGCTGACAGAGATGATTTAAAACACTTTTCTCTTTAATTCAGAAAACACGTAGTATCTACACCCTAATTCATTAACCAAACCATATAAATCGGTTTATTCAATAAACATTCAGAATTCATTATTTTAGTATCATAATTTAGGGCATAAACAGTTCAATAAATAGTATAATTCAGTATTAAGTATCACAATTTAGACAGTAAGTAGTTTAGTAGATACTAATTTTGTGTTTCAGTATCATAAATATTACACATAACTTCTTATTCATTCATATCAGTTTATATCCTATTAAAATAGTTTCATCGCATGATGCCATTTTTGTCAGTATCAACAAGAGCAGTAAGGATCTCCTCTAACTCGTGAATACGTCACACATGATTCCGACGAAATTTTACTACTAATTGTTGCGTTCTTATTTATATTTACTACTGAAATTACTGATGAATTATTTTTCTATGTTTTGGTAGCTAAATTCTTATATGTACTGGTTGCTATGTAATTAAGAGTATATTAAGGATATGTAGAAGAGTTTAGGGTGATGAATAGTTACAGTATGGTTGTTATAGGTATAGAATATATTAAATAATAAAAATTAAAAAATTTATTAGTGAGTTGAAATAAATAAATAGATATTAAAAGATTTGGAAAACCCATTTAATCGATATCACTGAGGGGTGGGTGTGTGTGTAGCCTTTCGACACGTGACTGTGGTGAACCCTACTTGTAGATACGACTTTAGCTAGATGTGGCGAAGTGATAAGAACTATGAACTGTATACTATGTACTGCAAACTATGAACTGTACTAATTACAAATTATTAAACGTCACAGTTTTAATATCTTAGAAATATTAAATTATATTTGTAAGCGCTTACGCTCTTACCTAATTTCTATCTAAATCTCGTTCGTAAAATTATCTTTGATGTACAAGATCAACCTGTTACAGTGATATCCATATCGGGTTAGTAATGACTTGTTATTCCCTAATTTTAAAAATTCGTGTCTAGACTTATTCCTAATTCTAAACTGGATAAATAATTTATTAAAATTAAGTATGATTAATTAACCCTAAATCTAAAATGGTAAACCAATGAGTATTTTTTTTGAACTCACCTACCCGAATCGGCCTCCTAGGACTCACTGCATGCAACCATCAGAATTCTGCATGCCTCCCCATGCATCGCCTCAAGACTACCATACACTGATACCGATCACCACCATTCACCATCGCGGATTGGCTGAAATTCACTGCAGAGTGCTTCGTGCCCATAGATTCGACACAAATCTGGTGGAATCGCACTGGAGGGAGCCGCAGAACAGCAAAACATGCATTAGGCTATTCTAGAATTGTCTTTTTCTCCTGTGCATTATTACGCGCAGCACCAGGTTCTCATCCTCCTTTTCCTTCTTATTCTTCTCCTCTCTTGGATATCAATTGGTGGTAACTGCAGCCCCTTCCTTCATACCTTCCTCTCTCTCTCCCTCTCCCTTTTTTTTTCTCTCTGTTCCTACACTAATCTCCTTCCTTCTCTTCGTGTTTTATAGGGATGAGCAAAAGGAGTCTCGCACGACCCCTCTTCCTCGGCGTGGAGGTCTCCTCTTCATCCTTTTTGGCCAGTGGCAGAGGCATGCGCGCCTCGCCTCTTCATCTTTCCTGACTAGAGGTAAACACGCCTGTGGGCTTTTTTTCCCTTTCTTTCTTTACCCAAAATGGTCCCGTTTTGGGGTTTCCCCAAAACAACGTCATTTTGGTCTGTTACAAGAAGTATTGTGAAAAGTTGGTTACCTTCTCTATGTATTTTACATTATTATTGTTTTTGACTTATGATTTTATATTACACTATACTTTGAGTAAGATGTTAAAGGGTATCTCAAAATTTTTATTAATAATTAGATCATGTTTTTAAGGTTAATTATTAACCAGTCTTTATATAATCATATCTAAATATATGATTTAAAGTAGAGATATTGCATTAAAATAACTAATCACATTTTTGTAAAGTACAATCGATATTTTTTTTATAACATGACTTTTTACCTTATCTGTGGTTATAAACTTCAGTCACTATCTCAATAAAATTGCCTTTTTTTTACTTTTAAAAAAAAATAAATGACAAATAAGTTCTTTAATACATGGATTAAAATTCAAAAGTTAATTTTAATATAGTTGGCAACCGTAGAATTAATCAAATCAATGTTTTTAATTATTTTATATATATTTAGTTAGATATCACATAAATATAATAAAATTGCATATCAAATAGAGATGGATTCTTCATTTAGTTAAAGATTTCAAAAAATGAAATCACTTTCCAAATAGACATAGATTCTTCATTTAAGTTCAAAGATTTTATAAATTATATTATTATAAAATCTACATTTTCTATGGCCTATATAAAATACACAACCATATCTCATTTATCCTTCCATCACAATTCAATTCTTCTTTAATTAAACTTACTCTTCTCTACTAGTGCAACAAAGAAGTACAGTGAAACGTTTGTTTTCCAAAGCCTACATAACCTCTCAAGTCATTTATTATAGATTAAACTCAAGGGTATGTTGTAACGGTCCCAGAAATTCAAAAAGAAATACATATAATGAACTTAGTGCAGAAGCAAAATAAAAGATAAAGGTTAATATCCCTTACATAATAACTTAAAAGTACTAAATAATATCACAAAATAAGTTTTCTAAAAAAAATACGAGAATTAAGAAAAATAAAGGAAACTATAAGGTATCTAGCATCTACTTGCTGTCTTCTTGTGGATTGGGCTCGGGAACCAGGTCCTCCTAATCTGAAATGGTTAAATAAGGAATGAGTTACACTAGCCCAGTAAGGACATCACACTAATCACCGTCACAAAAGTAAAGGTTGGTAGAAAACCGAAAACAACCAATGGAGCAGTAGATTTAAACAAATTCATTTATCAATAATCAAATCATTTACCATCCACTTACCGCAGTGAGATTTATAAAAACAACCTATGAAAAAATAACATTATAAATATTATGAATTCATATATAATCTGTAACATAGCACATATCATACTTTTATATTCAAATCATCAAACAACAATTGCCCATTTTTATCAGCCTACTAGTATCCATGGGGACCCATAGGGGTCCCCACTACACGTGAACCATTCCCCTTAGCAAACTCAATTCTAAGGCCGTTCCCATACCCCATCCGGTATGAGCGCCAAAACAATTAACCTCAATACCCCGTCTGGTATGAGGGTGAAGCGGGCCGTCCCATACCCCGTTTAGTGTGAGCGCCAAAACCATAAAGTCTCCATACCCCGTCTGGTATGAGACAACGTTCACGGTTAGGTTCCCTATGAACCCGGTCCGTCCACCATCTCCTAGGTTATCTAGTGAGACTGTCATCTTATCCATTTATCAAATTACACCCCTTTCCTATTTTTCCTTAGTCTCCGTTACCAACTCAAACATAAATACATAAACAAATAACGTGCATCCAAAAAAGCAAGCATATCTTAGATTCCTAAAATTAAACAGTAGTGAAGTAAGCAGTGATTCATGCATTTAAATCTATAGAATAGATAAACCAGATACCATAATGCATTTAAACTGTAAAATAAATCAAGCAGGAATTGACAGGGAATAATGTCCGATTTCGGGCTCTATTAGCAACCTTAATTAGTTATTCATATCTATTAATTGTACAAAATACAATATTACCATTTATTTAAACTTTAATTCCATGATAAGAGATAGGGTGAGGGGTGGTCCTTACCTGATATGATGCCGAAAACTAGATTTTCACTACACCTACGGGCGGTCCTTGGCTTCCCTGAATTTTTTTTCCAGGAACTGAAATGCACTTACGGTACCTACACATGTCCCAAATAACTGAAAAATTAGACCTAGGGCCTACTCGACCAATTTTGGAATTCTGACACGGCGGCTCTGCCGTGCTCCAGCTCGCGGCGGCGATCCGCATCGAGTTGGCTATTTTTGGCTGAATTCAGCCAAACTTGCATCGGCTCCTGTGAGAAAACACCCTTAGGACCCTTGGTGGGCAAAAAAAACACAGAAAACTGAAACTTACTGTCGGTGGGGCTCTCCGGTGTGGCGGCTCCTCCTACTCACGTCGCAGTTAGGTGTTTTGCTTCGGTCAACCTGTCGAGGAGGAAACGGTGATCACAAAGGTGGAAAAATCACATCGAACGGGAATCAAAAAGGGCCTCATCGGAGGCAAAAATTGAGATACCCCACGGCGGCGTCGCTGCGCTTCGACAGCGTTTTTCGGCCAATTGGCCAGTGCTTTCGCTCTGATTTGGCTATAAGTGGGTTTAAAATCGAATTCTGAGTAAGGGGTAGAATTTTTACCTCGTTTGGTGGCTGAAAATTGCTTCGGTACGGCGGCGGGTGGGGTAGTCGGCTTCCCGGCGACTGGGTTGTCTTCTCTGGTGAGGGGCTCTGGCGGCTAGGGTTAGGGTTTGGGTGCGAATGAGATTATTTATAACCATCCGCTTTTGATCTGAACCGTCCATCACATTTAATCTAGACCGTCCAATCGCGATTAAATAGGAATGAATCCGGGCCGTTTATCACGATTCAATCTGGGCCGTCCGTGCGCGCGGGAATAGATCTCAGCCGTTCGATCGCGCACACGCAGATCGCCCACGTGGCTCCCTTCCATGTGGCCTCCCACGTTAGCGTCTCTGCCACGTGGCACGTCCTGGTTGGCCGGAGCTGCTGATCGGGCAGCTGACGTAGCGTACTTTTTCTAAATTACGTTTTGACCCCCGATTTTCAATTTTTCTTTCAAAAATACCCCCAGAACCCAAATTTTCACATATTTTTTCCAAAATTGTTTTCAATTAAATCCCTAAATAATTTCTACCCCTTATTATTATTATTATTATTATTATTTCTATAAAAATAAATTAAACTAAATTAAATTCAATATATTACTACATAATTAATAATTATATTCATATAATAATTACAAAAATAAAAATAAAATAAAAAGAGAGGGTTGGGGTGTTACATATGTACTTGACCTCCACTCATTCGAAGAAAGGAAAAAAAATAACTTTTTTTCCATTCTTCTTAACCTTCAGGTACAAATATAAAATCTAGATGTTCAATGTTAATATTTGGAGAAGATCTGTACCAGTAAAATCTTAGGGGACCAAAGACCATATTGCACTCATTCCCACTCGGTAAGGCTTCACTTGTGCAATCTATACCAAAATCCTTTTCCATTAATTTTATTGAAGATGCATTTTCTTGGATGGTTATCTTTATGATACTAATTATATGGATAAAATTAAAATTATTACTACATCTTAATGGCTTCAATTTCCTTCACATATCTCACTGGGAGTTTCACCAAAAGAACAAACTTGATATGTTTGTTCTTGATCTATATAAGATTAAGTTTAACAAGATATCAAGGTACAAGTTTGATGAGCATGAAATAGAGCTGGTGAAGTTTTTTCTGAGAAAAAGAATCAAATTGAGAGTTTGGTTCTTGTAACTTTTAAGAAAAAATGCTCTTAAATTTATTGTAATGTTGCCTATTATTATTGCAAGCTTTTCTTTTCCTCAAGAGCGTTGAAACAAGCTCGAATATCTTTTTTCAAGCCTTCCAACAATACTAATCATCTGTTGATTTAAATTTTATATCTAATTGTTCATTTCCTATTTTTTTAACGTATTAAATTGAATTACTAATGACATATGTTACTTCAATATTATTCATTCCATCATAAGAAAGATTTAAAAAAAAAAGAGTTATAAGATGATATATAACGGAGATAGTTTTTAGTGATAGTTAAGACTTTATAGAAACTTCAATAGAAGTTTGAGAAATTATTTTTGCTTGTTTTACCATTTATATTGGAGATACTAATTTTTTAGGCTGAGACGATCTTTAACCATGTGCCACTTTTTGGTGGTGGCTTACTACCAATCTAATTAATAATTTTATCTTTTGTCTCTAAAAAACAATTAATGATCTTACTTTTCTAGGAACCAAGAATTTGAGTGTTAGGAAAAACATCCAATTCTTTAAAAAATTATTATTTTTCAGGAAATAGTATATGCATATATCTAAAAGAAAGTGAATAGTATATCACTAATTTCTACAAAATCAAATTCCTTATTTCATTTAGGGATTTTAGTAAAATTTTCTTAAATAATAGGATTATGATAAATCAAAAAATAAATACAAGGATACCTCATGCTTGTTTTAGATATACTTTATACGTAAAAATTTTACAAATATTAATATGCCTACTTAAACAATATATAACATTATTTTAGAGAATTTTTGAGATAGAAAAAGAATATACAAATATACATATATATATGTATACATCTTCTATTGTTCTTTAGTTCTCCTCTCATTAATTCTAAAAAGTTTTTTTCCTCTTCTCTAAAACCTCAATTTCAAACACATTTTCAAGTCTAATCATTATCCATCATACATCAACAAGCACTTTTGATAAGAGCATCCAATGCATGGCCACCACAGAACCTGTACAAATGACGACTAGTTAGAGAGCCTTATCTCTCATGACCTCTACGTCCAGAGCCTCTACAGATGCTACCATAAGTACTATAGGAATTTGTGTACTATACAGTCGAAGATGGCACGTGCATCCAGATTGCTATCGAAAGTGGTGATCGAGCTCAGGCCACTAATCAAAAACATGATCAAGTTGTCTAGATTTTATGTACAATCGACATAAAGTTTGAAAGATTAAACTTCTAATCTACATAATCATTAAGCCATAGTGATGATTAGGGGAGATTAGAGTTGTGCATTCTGTATACAATAAATGTAGGTGCGACAGTGATAGTCCATAAAGGGACACTTATAGCAACCAAAGCAGACACAAGAGGTGTATTCTGCATTTTGAAGCTCTTATACACCCTCTACAAATTTTAAGACTTACCTTTTTTTTATTAAGATCAAAGTTTATCTTTTAAAAACACACACATATATATACATTATTCAGCATAACATGTAGTGGATTTGCACATAAATATATATATATACAATAAAAATAATGATAAAGGTTTACCTCTTATAAGGCTAGTCAGGGCACCTCCACCTCTTATTAGCCAAAGTATCCTGGTAGAGCCTGTAATCCCTTATTTTGCAAAAGCAGAAGCGTTGGTCCTTTTTACATCTTATGCAGGTAATGAACTCGCCCCAATCGAACTACTGCTTTGCCAATGAGCCTTGATATGTTGTTTAGGTCTATAGTAAGTTGTAGTAATTGATTTTGTATTTCTATAGAAATAGGAGATCTTGAAGGTATTCTTTATGACCATAAAAGTCATGGGACAAATGAAAAATTGAATTATTTTTTAGTTCTATATAAATAGGAGATCTTGTAGATATTCCTTATACCTATAAAAGTCATCTGACAAATGATAGATACTTAAATAAGTAAATTAAGTTATAAAGTTATAAAATTTATCAGTATCTTAATAACAGTTTATTTTATCACAAGACTTGACGTTTTGGAATAATACACATTAAATTACAAAATACATCTCTCTGCCACTAATTCACCAACTTAATATTAATTTATAATTCCATTTTTTAGATATTTATATTTATATGTATCCATTTATACATAATATGAAGAAAAAATTGAGGTTAATAATTAGGTTTAAGGCTAAAAGTTGAGGTGAAAATGAAGAGTCAACATAATGTGAGGAAAAAAAAAGTTAACTGTGAGCCAAGAGAAAGAGAGAACACATTGACTACTTGAATAGAAAAACTTCCAGCAATGATGAATTTTTTATTTTTAAGCTCTAATAGACAATGTGGTGGAATAATTTTTTTATATATAATCATCTTTTAAAATTTCGTACTAGATCAGTAATAAGTTAAAGATAACTCAAAAAACTTACAAATGTATCACATTAATTAAACTTACAAGATCAATAATGAGTTAAGTTAACATTACAAAGTAAAGTTTGTAGGAGTATACAATCATTTAAAAAACTCATAAGGTGCTAAATATTGTGATAATATAAACTTTTAGTTTACAATTTAAAATGTTATTATTATCGATTTACATTTTTTATATTACATTATGAAGAATGTTATAAGGTAGTTTAGAACCTTCACTAACAATCAGGTCATATTTCTTATGTTAAATTTTAATCGAATTTTTATATTTTGGTATATAAATATATGATTTAAACTAAAATCTTGCACTAAAATAACTAATCATATTATTGTAAAATATAATAATTTTTATAAAAAAACAAATAAATGTATCACATTAATTAATAAAAACCATGCAATTAATGAAAAGAAACAATGAAAATTTAGGAATGAAATAAAAAATTTAACTTGTTGATCAAGTAATCATACTTAAGAAAAAAAAAATTAATGATTACATTTTTCATTAATCCAAGACTTTTGAATACTAGGAAAATTTGTTTAATAAATTATTGCTTCTCAGAAAATAACAAATGCATTTGAAGACAAAAAAAATCTAGCTTCATATCAAAACTTTCTACCAAATCAGAATCTTGATATCTTGTAAAGATTTTGATGAAATTCTCGTATACAATAATATTATGACAAAATAAAAAAAAATAAAAAAATTCCACTTTACAACACACTTATTTTATGTACACCATATGTGTATCTAAAAAATGTGAAATATTTGTAGCTTTGAATTTAAAAAAATTAGCTAATTCTTATTACGCATTTTTTCTTCTTAAATCACTAATTTGAAATAAAAAATTATTAAATGATTGTGATCCTCTAAGTTTTGTTTCTATAATTTTTTAACAAAAATTTATGGTGTCATACTTTTATGGTCCACAAAATTATTTATAATATGAAGCACTTAACACTTAATTATCTAATTTTAATCAATTATCAAGGCAATAACTCAACATATACAAGTATGTACTGTATGGTAAAAAAATGTGAAGAGGGTAGACTTGGTTAACTGTTATCATTAAATTGCTCTCCTAAAGACAAAAATTACGAAATTACAAAATAGTTAGCAGAAAATATTCAAAGTTATTCCATCTATCTCATTTTTCTTCGTTTACTTTTCCTTTTGAGTTTCATTTTTCAAATAGCACTCATCATCTTCATAAAAAATTCTCAATTCCCACAAAACTCATCTTCTAATAATTGAAAAAAAAATGTTGTAAAACTATATAAATTATTAGAGGAATTTTTAGATTAAAAAGAACAGAAGGTTGAGTTTTTGTTGCTTCTAATTCAAATATATATTTGCAGCATGATAAACTTTTAACATATCTCAAGAAAATTATTTCTTACTTTTTAAAGTAAATAGCTAATAAGTTCTTCTACACAAAGATTAAAATCAAAAGTAAATTTTTTTGGAGTGATTCATTTTGTACTATAATAGTAGCCAGAGAACTAATAAAATCAATATTCCTAAGCATTTTATATAAATTAAATAAAATATCTAATAAGTATAATAAAAAAACGTCCCAAATATTCATGGATCTTCATTTAAGAAATCACATTTTAAATAGCCATAATTCTTTATTTACTTTAAATAGTTTATGATTTTATATTTGAGTTCAAAGATTTCATAATTATAGTATAAAATAAGAGTTATGTTTTTCATAGCCTACACAAAATAATCAACCTTGCATATTCATTCCCTTCTCACATTATAATTGTTCTTTAATAATTAATTAGTTCTCTTAATTAATGTAAAGAAGAAGTATTGTGAAAAGTTGGTTACCTTCTCTATGTATTTTATATTGTTATCGATATCGACTTATGTTTTTATATTACACTATACTTTGAAAATGATGTTAAGGGATATTTCAAAATTTTTATTAACAATTAGATCATGTTTCTAAGGTTAATTACTAACCAATCTTTATATATTAGTATATAAATATATAATTTAAAATAGAGATATTACATTAAAATTATTAATCACATTATTATAAAATACAGTCAACATTTTTGTGTAACATGACTTTTACCTTATATGTGATGATAAACTTCTATCATTATGTCAATAGGATTGCTTGTTTTAACTTCTAAAAAAATAAGTGATGAATAAGTTCTTTAGTGCATGGATTAAAATTCAAACGTTACTTTTAATACAGTTGGCGAGCATTGAATTAATTAAATCAATGTTTTTAATTATTTTATTTATATTAAGTAAGATATCATATAAATATAATAAAATCGCATGAAAATAGAGATGGATTTTTCATTTAAGTTCAAGACTTCAAAAAATGAAACCATTTTTCAAATAGCCATAGATTCTTTATTTAAGTTGAAATATTTTATAAGTTATAGTATAATAAAATCTACATTTTCTATGGCCTATATTAAATACTCAACCATATGTCATTTATTCTCCCATCAAAATTCAATTATTCTTTAATTAAACTCAATCTTTTTTATTGATGCCACAAAGAAGTATAGTGAAAACTCTGTTTTCCAAAGCCTACATAATCTCTCTAGTTAATTATTATAGATTAAGCTCAAAGATATGCATTTAACCTCAATTCATTTAAAGAAAGAAATTTTTTTTTTTCTCCATTCTTCTTAATCTTCAGACACAAATATAAAATCTAAATGTTTCATGTTAATATTTTCTACAGTTTAAATATCAGGTCATAAGGTTTAAAGGACGAAGCTTTGGAGAAGATCTGTACCAGCAAAATCTTACAGGTTCCAAGACCATGTTGTACTCGTTTCCACTTCGTAAGGCTTCCCTTGTGCCATCCATACCAACATCCTTTTCTATTGTAGATGTGTTTTTCTTGGATGATTTTTTATGATAAATTACTAATTATATTGATAAATTTAGAATTCTTACTGCAACTGAATGGCTTCAATTTTCTTCACACACCTCATTAGGAGCTTCACTAAAAGAACGAACTTGATATGTTTGTTCTTGATTTATACAAGATTAAGTTTAACAAGATATCAGGTTACAAGTTTGATGAGCATGAAATATAGCTGGTGAAGTTTTTTATGAGGAAAACAATCAACTTGGAAATTTGGTTCTTGTAACTCCTAAGAAAAATGCTCTTAAAATTGATCATAATGTTGCATATTATTATTGCAAGCTTTTCAATTCCTCGAGGGGTTCTAGACGAGCTCGAATATCTATTTATGAGCCTCCAACAATACGGATCATCTGTTTATTTACTATTTTTTAATGAACTTTGATAAATAAATTCAATAAGCTTAGTTTAAGCATATTAGATTGGATTACTAAGAAGATGTATTAGTTCAATATTAGTCATCTTATCAAAAGATTTTTTTTTTTTTTTAAAGAGTGATAAGATGTTATACAATAAAGATAGTTTTTAGTGATAGATAAGACTTTAGAGTCACTTCAATAGAATTTTGAGAAACTTTGTTCTACTTATTTTACCATTTATATAGGATACACTAATTTTTTAGGCTGAGATGATCTTTAACCATATACCGTTCTTTGGTGGCGACTTACTACCATCTATTTAATCATTTTATCTTTTTTCTCTCAAAAAAATGTAATGATCTCATTTTTGTAGAACTTAAGAATTATGTGTATTACGAAAAATATCCAATTCTTTAATAAACTATTATTTTTTAGGAAATAATATCTACATATATTTAAAAGAAAGCTAATAGTGTATCACTAGTTTTTACTAAATCAGATTCTTTATTTCATTTAAGGATTTTAGTAAAATTCTCTTAAATAACAGGATTGTGATAAACAAAAAATAAATTCAAGGATACATTACACTTCTTTTAAATATACTTTATATGTACATATTTATAAATATAAATATGTGTACTTAAACAATATGCAGCATTATTGTTAAAGAATTTTTGAAATAGAAAAAGAATATACATATCATTTATTGTCCTTTAGTTCTTCTCTCATTAATTCTAAAGATTTGTCTTTCTCTTATCTTAAACCTAAATTCCAAACACAAATTTTCAAGTCTAATCATCACCCATCATACAGCAACAAGCACTTCTGGTAAGAGCACCTAATTCATGGCCACCACAGAACTTGAACAAATGACAACTAGTTAGAGAGCCTTGTCATCCACCACCTCCACACAAGAGCCTCTACAGATGATGTCGCTAGCACTGTAGGGATTTATGTACTATGTGATTGAAGATGGCACGTGCATCCAGATTCCAATTAAAAGTGGTGATCAAACTCGGGTTGTTAATCAAAAAACATGATCATGTTGTCTGGAGTTTACGTATAAT
>NW_019014442.1:127230-137514 GCF_000150535.2 Carica papaya | reverse complement strand
CAAGCAAAGTAAGTTACAATGTTATAAAAGTAATCAATATCTTAATAGTAGTTTATTTTATCACAAGACTTAACATTTTGAAATAGTACACATTGAATTGATAATTGCAGCTCTATTCCACCAATCCCACCTACTTAATATTAATTGATAATTCCATCTTTTTTATATATATAAATATTTATATACATCATTAATACATAATGTTAGGAAAAAATTGATGTTATAAAATTAGTTTTAAGGCTAAAAAATAAGGTGAAAATAAAGAGACAACATAATGTGAGGAAAAATTGTTAACTGTGAGGTAAGAGGATGAGAAAACAAATTGATTATTTGAATAGAAAAACTTTCAAGGAGGATGAAATTTTCATTTTTAAACTCTAATAAACCATATGGTGGAATAAATTTTTTATGTATAATTATCTTTTAAAATTTGGTACAAGGTAAGTAATAAGATAAAGGAAATAAAAAAACCTACAAATGTATCACATTAATTAAACCTACAAGATCAGTAACATAACTAATAAAATCAAAGTTCATAAAATTTTATATAAATTAAGTAAAATATCCAATAAATATAATAAAATCACGTCTAAAATAGCCAATGATTCTTTATTTAAGAAATCACATTTTAAAATAGTCATAATTCTTTATTTAATTTAAATAGTTTATGATTCTTTATTTTAGTTTAAAGATTTCATAAGTTATAGTACAAAATAAGAGTTATATTTTTCATAGCCTGCACAAAATAATCAGTCTTATACAATTATACTCTTTTCACATTGTAATTATTCTTCAATAATTAGTTAGTCCTCTTGATTGATGTAAAGAGGAAGCATCATGGAAAGTTAGTTACCTTCTCTATGTATTTTATATTATTATAGTTATCGACTTATATTTTTATATTACACTCTACTTTCAGTAGGATGTTAAAGCGTATTTCAAAATTTTCATTAACAATTAGATCATGTTTCTAAGGTTAATTATTAATCAATCTTTATATATTGGTATATAAATACATGATTTAAAGTAGAGATATTGCATTAAAATAACTAATCACATTATTATTAAGTATAGTTGACATTTTTGCGTAACGTGGCTTTTTACCTCATGCGGGGTTATAAACTTCTATCATTACCTCAATATAATTGTCTTTTTTAACTTTTTTAAAAATAAATGACAAATAAGTTCTTTAGCCCATGCATTTAAATTCAAAAATTAATTTCAAAACAGTTTGCGACCATAGAATTAATCAAATTAATGTTTCTAATTATGTTATATATATTAAGTAAGGTATCACATAAATATAATAAAATTGCATCCCAAATTACGATGGATTCTTTATTTAAGTTCAAGATTTTAAAAAATGAAACCACTTTCTAAATAGCCATAGATTATTTTTTTAAGTTCAAAGATTTTATAAGTTATAGTATGATAAAATCTAAATTTTCCACAGCCTTTATAAAATACTCAATCGTATGTCATTTATCCACCTATTACAATTCAATTATTTATCACAGTGTTCTTGACTGGTACAACAAAGAAGTATAGCAAAAAATTAGTTTCCCAAATCCAACATAACCTCTCAAGTAATTTATTATAGATTAAACCTAAGGATACGCTCTTATTCTCCATTCATTCAAAGAAAGAAAAAACAAACAAGTTTCTTTCCGTTCTTCTTAATCTTCAAAGATAAATATAAAATCTAAATGCTCGATGTTAATATTTTCTACAATATAAATATGAGGTCATAAGGTTTAAAGGACGAAGCTTTGGAGAAGATCTGTAGCAGCAAAATCTTACAGGTCCCAAGACTATGTTGCACTCGTTTCCACTCCGTAAGGCTTCCCCTATGCCATCCATGCCAACACCCTTTTCCATTGTAGATGTATTTTTGTTGAATGAGTTTCTTTATAATAAATTACTAATTATATGGATAAATTTAAAATTATTACTGTAGCTGAATGACTTCAATTTCCTTCACACATCTCACTAAAAGCTTCACTAGAAGAATGAACTTGGTATGTTTGTTCCCGATCCATATAAGATTAAGTTTAACAAGATATTAGGTCACAAGTTTGATGAGGATGAAATAGAGCTGGTGAATTTTTTTTTTAGGAAAACAATCAACTTGGAAATTTTGTTCCTGTAACTCCTAAGAAAAATGTTCTTAAAATTAATCTTAATGTTGCATATTATTATTGCAAGCTTTTCTATTCCTCAAGAGCATCGAAACAAGCTCGAATATCTATTTATGAGTCTTCCAACAATAGTGATAATCTATTTATTTAAATTTGATATATATATATGTCTATTTACTATTTTTTAATGAATTATGATAAATGGATCCAGTACGCATATTTTAAGCATATTAGATTGAATTACTAATGAGATATATTACTTCAATATTATTCATCCCATCAAAAGAAATATTTTGTTTTAAAGAGTGATAAGATGTTATATAACATAGATAGTTTATAGTGATAGCTAAGACTTATAGTCACTTCAATACAACTTTGAGAAAATTTCTTCTGCTTGTTTCACAATTTATATGGGATATACTAATTTTTTAGGTTGAGATGATCTTTGACCATGTACCATTCTTTGGTGGTGGCTCACTACTCGTAACATCCCAAACACATAGCGCTTAAATTGTAATGTAAACTCCTATTTATTCGGGACCTCAGGCCATTTAAAATTCATTAATATTTAGTAATTATAATTTTTTGGATGAATATCGTATTTTGCATTTTAAATTTTATATTTTATTTAAATAAATAATTGTTAAAATTTATTATTTTGTTTTATCGTAAGAAAAATTATATTATATTTTTATTTAAAATAAATTTAAGGAAAAATAGAGAAAAATGCAGAAAAATCCCATGGGAACGCCTGCGGGAAGGATCCTGCCCGCACGAGCTCTATACGCTACTCAAGAATGCGTGCGCGCGACCAGCGCAGGACTTGCGTATTGTGAGTACATCCCATCTGCGTGGGGTGCAAAGTGCAGTTTATGCACGCATCCCATCACGAGCAAACATGCATAGTCTGCTTGCGTGTCCCATCACGCGTAGACGAGTACAACTCCGTGTGCCCTGTGCGCACACTCTCCGAATGATAGGACTACGTGGTAGGCCTGCATGCACGGGCTTGCGCAGGTTGTATGTTAGGCCTGCAGCGCATGGCTGGTTGGGATAACTTACAACTACCTCCCTTGGGAATCGTGCAGCACTAATTGGGCGACGAACCGCTGCCGGCTTCTTTGGCATGCCTTTATTTTTTGCACCATCGTCGTATCACGTCGTCCTTCCGTCGATCACATCTGTCAGCCGTTACATCACATCTTTCCCATTGACGTTCTCTTTCCTCACCAGATTTTGCCACTTGGAACAAATCTGACGGTCCCCATTTTCTATAAATAGGGACCCTTCCGTTTACCATTTCCTCATCACTTCCATTCCATTCTTCCATCCTCCAAGAGCTTAGAGAGAGAGAGATGAGAAGAAGAAGAAACTGTGTAGGAAACATCGAGGTTTTGGTAAAGAATTTAGTATTTACTTTTAAAATCCTAAGGAGCATTTCTAGAATAAAAATTAATGAAGTTTAAATTTATGATTTGCACGGTTAAAGTTTATTCCTAAATGAAGTAATTTTACGTGATAATGCATGCTTTATGATCATATATGAACTTATTAAATTGTACGTGTAATTTATATGATTTGATGATCGAAATAAATGTTGATAAATGATGTTGTTGACGATGAAAAAAAAAAGATTAAGCATGAAATGATTTATAGACATGATAAATATGTATTGTTATTGGCATGCATAATTCATAAAGTATTTTGTTAGGCTTTTTATCTCTAAGGGATTTATATTTCTCCCCCATCTAGTTTGAAAATATGTGAGAGGACTGCTCCCTGTGGATGACGGTGTACACTCTGACAAGAGTGGTGACGCGATATGATTATAGTGGTCATCGTTGGCAAAGTACAGTTGTGGCTATAGTTAACATGTAGGACCACTGTGATTGGCACAACCGTGGTCATAGATCGTGTCATGGTGTGGCAAACTATAAATGTATTGTTGGTTTGGCAAGCCACAAATTGCTGTTATAAATTAAATAAATTGGTCATTCCACATGGGTAGTCGAGAATCCGTATTGCCTTCAATAGATGGAAGTCGGAACGATTTCGTGAAGAATGACATGAAAAATAGTGTATATCACAATTTGTTTAATTTTCTCTATTTTTAGAATGATATATTTGATTGATATGATATGACTATGATATGATGGTTTAATGATTTCTTTAATAAAATAAATTATTTTTATAATTTAATAAAGGACCTTGATAGCACTCTTGATGGTAAGTGGTGATGATATTTTAAATTACCTTTGAAATCTTATGATGTTATTTAAATATTATTTTTCTTACTTAGTATATGGAACTCACCCCTTTCCACACCCCCTCCCCCCTTGATGAGGAAGATAGTGAGGAACCGATCGCTAACCTACCTTTTGAAGTCTTTGAGGATCCCATGAATCCATAAATCTTTTTTAGTGCATGATTTGTCCCGTACTCTTATGAGTCCTCTTACATAATCATCAAAGTGGCCCTTTTGTATTTTGATATTTTATATTTTATTACCACTTCTATCCTCAGTTATATATGTAATTGAGAACTCATATATTTTATAAGAGATTTGTAATAAATTGCTTCATTGTATACATTTATGTATCTGGCACCCTTATGTCTTACTAGCATTTAGGATATCATACTACCAATCTATTTAATCGTTTTATCTTTAATCTCTTAAAAAAATTTAATGATCTTATTTTTCTAGAACCCAAGAATTTTGAGCATTAGAAAAAGTATCCAATTCTTTAGTAAACAATTATTTTCAAAGAAACAATATCTGCATATATTTTAAGAAAAACTAATAACATATCACTAGTTTTTACCAAATTAGATTCTCTATTTTATTTAAGGATATTAGTAAAATTCTCTTAAATAATAGGATTATGATAAACAAAAAATAAATTCAAGGATACCTCACACTTATTTTAACTATACTTTATATGCACATATTTTACAAATGTAAATTTTTTTACTTAAACAATATATTGTTAGAGAATTTTTTATATAGAAAAAAATACATATATACATATATATATCCTCTATTGTCTTTTAGTTCTTCTCTCATTAATTCTAAAGAGTTGTCTTTCTCTTCTCTAAAACCCAGATTCCAAATACAAATTTTCAACTCTAATCATCACCCATCATACTGAAACAAACACTATTGATAAGAGCATCCAATGAATGGCCACCACAGAACCTGAACAAACGATGACTGTCATCCACCACCTCCACTCCTAGAGCCTCTGCAAATGTTGCCGCTAGTACTGAAGGGATTTATGTACTATGCGGTTAAAGATGGCAATGTGCATCTATATTCAAATTAAAAGTGGTGATCAAGTTCTGATCCTTAATCAAAAAACATGATCATGCAGTCTGTAGTCTATGTATAGTTGATATAAAGTCTTTAAAATAAAAATTATAACCTACGTAATCATTAAACTAGATTGATGATTAGGGGTGATTAAGGCTATGCATTCTGTATATAATAAATACAGGTGCAAAACTGACAATCCCTAAAGCGATACTTGTGGCGACAAAAGGAGACACATGAGGTGCATTTTGCATTTTGGATCTCTTTTAAATCCTCTGCAAGTTTTGCGACTTGCCCTTTCTATATCACCATCATAGTTTACTCTCCATAACACATATATACACATTACTCCCCATAATATGTAGTGGATTTGCAAATAAATATATACATATACAACCAAAAAATGATAAAGCTTTACCTCCCATAAGGCCAGTCGGGGTACCTCCACCTTTCATTAGCCAAAGTTTAATGATTGAGCGTATAATCCCTAGTTGTGCGGAGGCAGAAACATTGTTCCACTTTACACATTGTACAGGTAATAACTCGCCCTGATGGAATCATATGAACTACATAACATCATACTTACTACGCCTTTCATTTCAATCATTAGACAACACTTAATCCTCATTTACCAGCATCGTAGTATCTGTGGGGATCCATAGGGGTCCCGCTACCCGTGAACCCTTAACATTTATAACCTGATTCCAGAGCCGTCCCCATACCCCGTCCGGTATGGGCACCAAAACCATGAACCTCAATACCCCGTCCGGTATGAGGGTGAAACAGGCCGTCCCAATACCCCATTCGGTATGGGCGCCAAAACACAGAAGGTCTCCATACCCCGTCCGGTATGAGAGACCACGTTCCCGGTAGGGTTCCCTACGGACCCGATCCGTCCACCATCTCCTAGGATATCTAGTCAGACTGTCCACATTATCCATTTATCAATTCATGTAACCTTTTATTCCTTTTTTTCCTCAGTCACCATCATCAAATCACACACAAACATGCAATCTAGTAGTTTATGCCAAACAAGACAACACACAACATCGGGTTCTCAGTCATTCAACCCATAATCAATAAAACAGTGATATATGCACACGAAACTATGAAATGAAAACATCAGACATCATACTGCATTTAAAACTGTAAAATAGAACAAACAACAATTGACCGACAAATACACCAGACTCGGGCTCCATTAGCGACCTTAAATAATTTCACACATCTATTGATTCATGAAATACCGTTTTATCATTTATTGAACTTTAATACCATGATAAGAAATAGGGTGAGGGGTCCTTACCTGTTTTGGGGTTTGAATTCGACTCTACAGTGCACCTACAGGCGGTCCCTAATTTTTCCTGAATTTTTTTCGGGAAACTGAAACGCACTACTGGTACCTGCACGTGTCCCAAAAAAATCCCAAATTAGACCTAGGGCCCCTTTCGGCCAATATAACAATTCCGGCACGGCGGCTCCGCCGTGCTTCGGCGACGGCGCCGCCGCAAGCGACAGCGATTCGCTTTGGGTTTGCCGTTTTTGGCCGTTTTCGGCCAAATTCGGCCACGCTTGCATCGGTCCCTGCGATAGAACAACCCTAGGGCCCTCGGTGGGCTGAAAAATCACAAAAAACTGAAACTTACCGGCAGCGGTGCTCTCGAGTGCGGCAGCTCCTCCAGCATGAATTGTATTTTGATGTTTGGCTTCGATCAACCTGTAGAGAAAAGAACGGTGATCACAGTGGTATAAAATTTGCATCAAACGGAGGCCGGGAAGTTCCTCATCAGAGTAAAAATTGAGGTGGGGCGCGGCGGTGCCACTGGGTTTCGGCTGCGTTTTTCGGCCGTTTGGCCAGTGGTTTGGCTCCAGTTTGGCCATAGGCGGATTAAGCATCGAAAAACGAGTAGGGAGGAGAAAATTTACCTCGATCGGCGGTCGAAAACTTCCCCGGTACGGCGGCAGGTGGCGGCGGCCGGCTCCTCCGGCGAGCACTAGCGGCTAGGGTTTCTTTGGTTAGGTGTGGGTGGGGTTATTTATACCCTTTGCCTTTTAATCTCAACCGTCCATCAAGATTAAATCTGGACCGTTCGATCGCGATTTAATTACAATTAAATCTGGACCGTCCATCACGATGCAATATGGGCCGTCCGTGCCTGATTGAATCTGGGTCGTCCGTACGCGTGAATCTGGGCCGTCCATGCGCACGTTTGATCTGGGTCGTCCGTGCGCGTGGGAACGGATCTGGGTCGTCCGATCGCGTGCACGCGGATCGCCCACGTGGCCCATCCCCTGGTCATCTTTTCCTTGCCACGCGGCACGTCCTGGTTGGCTGGGGCTGCTGACCTGGCTGCTGACGTGGCACAACTTTTCTAAATTGTGTTTTGACCCCCAGTTTTCGATTTTCTTTTCAAAAACACCCCCAGAATCCAAATTTTCACCCATTTTTCCCAAAATCAATTTCAATTAAATCCAAATAATATTTTTACCCAATTTTATCATTATTATTATTTTTATTTTCATTAGATTAAATCAAATTAAACTAAATTAAATAAAAAATCAAATAAAATTCCAATAATTACAAAATAAAATAAATTGAAAAAAATAATAATAATAATACACTTGGGGTGTTACAATTCTCCCCCCCTAAAAGAAATTTGGTCCCCCAAATTTGCCTCTTACTCTTGGTCGAACAAATGGGGATACTGGGCTCTAAATTCTGATTCCAGCTCCCAAGTAGCCTCCCTGGGCGTGTGGTTCTGCCACACGACCTTTACAAATGGTATTTCCCGGTTGCGGAGTATTCTACTCTTTCGGTCCGTGATACCGACTAGTACTTCTTCATAAGACAAGTCTTCTTTGAGTGGAAGCGGTTCATGAGCCAAGACATGAGAAGGGTCCGGGTTGTACTTACGTAGCATGGATACGTGGAACACGTTGTGGACTCTGGAGAGCTCTGGAGGCAGTGCTAGTCTGTAGGCAGCAGTACCAATCCTATCTAAGATTTTAAAGGGTCCAATATACCGGGGGTTTAATTTTTCCCTCCTGCCGAACCTACTAATTCCCTTGAAAGGAGTGACCTTAAGAAACACCCGGTCGCCTTTCTCAAACGCTAGGTCTCTCCTCCGGGTATCTGCATAACTCTTATGCCTACTCTGAGCTGTCTGAATGTTCTTCTTGATTTTAACTATCTTGGACGTGGTCTCCTCTACCAACTCCAGGCCGAAAAATCTTCTATCGCCCACTTCCTCCCAGCAAATCGGTGATCTGCACGGGTGCCCATATAACGCCTCATATGGAGCCATGTCGATGCTTGCTTGGTAGCTGTTGTTGTAGGCAAACTCTATCAGGGGCAGATGGTCGTCCCAATGGCCCCCGGAGTCAAGGACACAAGCTCGGAGCATATCCTCAAGCGTACGAATTGTCCTCTCTGATTGTCCATCAGTCTGGGGATGGAAAGCAGTACTAAGAGATAGCTTTGTTCCCATAGCTTGCTGGAAGCTACTCCAAAACTGAGAAGTGAACCTGGGATCCCTGTCAGACACTACTGTCACTGGAACCCCATGCAATATGACTATCTCCCGAATACACATCCTTGCCAACTTGTCCAATGAATCGGTCATCTTGATGGCTAGGAAGTGGGAAGTCTTGGTAAGTCGGTCAACGATTACCCATATGGCATCGTGTCCTGAACGTGCCTTGGGTAGCCCCGATACGAAGTCCATGGTGATATGTTCCCACTTCCACTCCGGGATCGGTAAAGGCTGAAGTAACCCACTTGGGCGCTGATGCTCTGCCTTGACCTGCTGACATACCAAACATTTAGATACAAAGTCGGCTATGTCTCTCTTCATCCCATGCCACCAAAATCGGGGTCGCATGCTTTGGTACATTTTGGTGCTTCCTGGATGCATGGCAAACTTCGAGCTATGGGACTCCGTCATGATGTCCCTTTTTAACTCACTGTCATCTGGGACACACACCCTGTCTTGGAAACGAAGTAGTCCATCGGCAGATATTCAGAATTCTGAGCTCCCTCCCTGTTTTGCATCCTTTTTACGGGCTACCAGGGTGGGGTCAACTATCTGGGCTTCCCTTATTCTCTGAATTAACTCGGGCTGGACTGTCAGGCGGCCCAAACATGTGATTCTCTTCAGATCATGAAGTCGAACCTGTTGTGTGGCCCCAATTGGTCTGCATTCGGAAACCATCAAATGGCCTAAGATACCTGCACTTTTCCTGCTGAGGGCATCTGCTACCACGTTGCCCTTACCCGAATGGTATAAGATGTCACAATCATAGTCCTTAAGGAGTTCCATCCACCTTCTCTGACGCATGTTGAGGTCCTTCTAAGTGAATATGTGTTTCAAACTCTTGTGATCGGTATAGATCTGAAAGGTCTCTCCGTACAAATAATGGCGTTAGGTTTTCAAGGCATGAATGATTGCGGCAAGTTCCAAGTCATGGGTGGGATAGTTTTTTTCATGATTCTTTAACTGTTTGGACCCGTATGCTATAACCTTTCCATGCTGCATCAGGACACAACCCAGGCCCAGATAGGAGGCATCACTATAAACTGTATATCCTCTCGATCCACTCGGTAAGGCTAGCACGGGTGCAGTGGTCAGCCACTTCTTTAATTCTGAAAAACTTCTTTCGCAGTCTTCATTCCACTCAAACTTGGCATTCTTCTTTGTGAGTCGGGTTAGAGGAGCTGCTAGACTGGAGAATCCTTCAATGAACCTGCGGTAATAACCTGTCATTCCCAGGAAGCTATGGATTTCCTTAACTGATGTCAGCTTCTCCCAGCCAAGTACCGGTTCAACCTTTTCGGGA
>NW_019014442.1:92380-103257 GCF_000150535.2 Carica papaya | reverse complement strand
AGAGGACCTGGTTTCTGAGCTCGATCTGCAAGAAGATGTAAGTAGATGCTAGATACTTTATATTTGTCTTCACTGTTTCCATTTTTCGTGTTCTTTAGAGGATTCATTCAGTGATGTTTGTTTAGTACTTTTAAGTTATTGTGTAAGAGATGTAAACCTTAACTTTTTATTTCGCTTCCGCACTTAAATTATTATATATTTCCTTTTGAATTTCCGTGGTCTTTACAAAAAAAACGAACTTGATATGTTTGTTCCTAATCCATACAAGATTAAGTTTAACATGTTATCGGTTACAAGTTCAATGAGCATGAAATATAGCTGGTTAAATTTTTTCTGAGGAAAACAATCAACTTGGGAATTTTATTCTTGTAACTCGTAAGAAAAATGCTCTTAAAATTGATAATAATGTTGCATATTATTATTGCAAGCTTTTCTATTCCTCGAGAGGTTCTAGACAAGCACAAATATCTATTTATGAGCCTTCCAACAATACTGATCATTTGTTTATTTAAATTTTACATATAATTGTTTATTTACTATTTTTTTAATGAACTATGATAAATAAATTCAGTAAGCTTAGTTTAAGCATATTAGATGGAATTACTAATAAGAAGTATTAGTTCAATATTAGTCGTCCTATTATAAGAAATTTTTTTAGAAGTGTGATAAGATGTTAAACAACAGAGATAGTTTTTAGTGATAGATAAGACTTTAGAGTAACTTCAATAAAATTTTGAGAAAATTTCTTCTGCTTCTTTTACTATTTATATAGGATAAATTAATTTTTTAGTCTGAGATGATCTTTAACCATTTACCATTCTTTGGTGGTGGCTTACTACCAATCCATTTAATCATTTTATCTTTTATCTCTCAAAAAAATTTAATGATCTCATTTTTGTAGAACTTAAGAATTTTGCGTATTAGGAAACACATCCAATTCTTTAATAAACCATTATTTTTTAGGAAATAATACCTGTATATATTTAAAATAAAGTTAATAACATATCACTAGTTTTTACTGAATCTGATTCTTTATTTCATTTAAGGATTTTGGTAAAATTCTCTTAAATAATAGGATTATGATAAACAAAAAATAAATTCAAGGATACCTCACACTTCTTTTAAATATACTTTATATGTACATATTTTAAAAATATAAATATGAGTACTTAAACAATATGCAGCATTATTGTTTGAGAATTTTTGAAATAGAAAAAGAATATACATATATACATATATCTTTTATTGTCCTTTAGTTCTTGTACTAATTCCAAAGAGTTGTCTTTCTCTTCTCTAAAACCCAAATTCCAAACACAAATTTTCAAGTCTAATCATCAACCATCATACAACAACAAACTCTTTTGATAAGAGTATCTAATGCATGGCCACCACAGAACCTGAACAAACAACGACTAGTTAGAAAGCCTTGTCGTCCACCACCTCCATGCCAGAGCCTCTACAGATGGTGCCGCTAGCACTGTAGGGATTTATGTACTATGTGGTCAAAAATGGCACACGTATCAGATTCCAATTAAAAGTGGTGATCAAGCTTGGGTCATTAATAAAAAAATATGATCATCCAGTCTGGAGTTTATGTATAATTGACATAAAGTCTGCATAATCATTAAGCCAAAGTGATGATTATGGGAGACTAGGGCTGTGTATTCTACATATAATAAATGCAAGTGTGGCCCTGACAGTCCCTAAAGTGACACTTGTAGTAACCAAAGGAGACACAAAAGGTGCATTCTGTATTTTGGATCTCTTGTACACCCTCTTCAAGTTTTGTGACTTACCCTTTCTCAATTAGCATCACAATTTATCTTTTAGAAACACATATATACACATCACTCTGCATAACATGTAGTGAATTTGCACATAAATGTATATATATACAACAAAAATAATGATAAAGATTTACCTCTCATAATGCCAATCGAGGCACCTCCACTTTTTATTAGCCAAAATATCATGGTAGAGCTTGTAATCACTAGTAGTGCGGAGGTAGAATTGCTGGTCTTTTTTACACCCTGTGACAGTAATTAACTCATCCCGATGGAATTGCCGCTTTCCACCAATGAGTCTTGATATGTTGTTAAGGTTTACAGCAAGCTTGTAGTATTTGATTTTGTACTTCTATATAAATAAGAAATCTTATAGGTATTCCTTCTGCCCATAAAAGTCGTGGGACAAATGAAAAATTGAAGGATTTATTGCATATATACAAATAGGATATCTTATACGGATTCTTTGTACCTATAAAAGTCGTGGGACAAATGAAAAATTGAAGGATTTATTGCCTCTATACAAATGAGAGATACTCAAACAAGCAAAGTAAGTTACAATGTTATAAAAGTAATCAATATCTTAATAGTAGTTTATTTTATCAGAAGACTTTACATTTTGAAATAGTACACATTGAATTGATAATTGCAGCTCTATTCCACCAATCTAACCTACTTAATATTAATTGATAATTCCATCTTGTTTATATATATAAATATTTATATACATCATTCATACATAATGTTAGCAAAAAATTGATGCTAAAAATTAGTTTTAAGGCTAAAAAATAAGGTGAAAATAAAAAGACAACATAATGTGAGGAAAACATGTTAACTGTGAGGTAAGAGGATGAGAAAACAAATTGATTATTTGAATAGAAAAACTTTCAAGGAGTATGAAATTTTCATTTTTAAGCTCTAATAAACCATATGGTGGAATAAATTTTTTATGTATAATTATCTTTTAAAATTTAGTACAAGGAAAGTAATAAGATAAAAGAAATAAAAAAACCTACAAATGTATCACATTAATTAAACTTACAAGATTAGTAACATAACTAATAAAATCAAAGTTCATAAGCATTTTATATAAATTAAGTAAAATATCCAATAAATATAATAAAATCACGTCTAAAATAGCCAAGGATTCTTTATTTAAGAAATCACATTTTAAAATAGTCATAATTCTTTATTTAATTTAAATAGTTTATGATTCTTTATTTTAGTTTAAAGATTTCATAAGTTATAGTACAAAATAAGAGTTATATTTTTCATAGCCTGCACAAAATAATCAGTCTTATACAATTATACTCTTTTCACATTGTAATTATTCTTCAATAATTAGTTAGTCCTCTTGATTGATGCAAAGAGGAAGCATCATGGAAAGTTAGTTACCTTCTCTATGTATTTTATATTATTATAGTTATCGAGTTATATTTTTATATTACACTCTACTTTCAGTAGGATGTTAAAGGGTATTTCAAAAATTTCATTAACAATTAGATCATGTTTTTAAGATTAATTATTAATCAATCTTTATATATTGGTATATAAATACATGATTTAAAGTAGAGATATTGCATTAAAATAACTAATCATATTATTGTAAAGTATAGTTGATATTTTTGCGTAACGTGGCTTTTTACCTCATGCGGGGTTATAAAGTTCTATCATTACCTCAATATAATTGTCTTTTTTAACTTTTTTAAAAATAAATGACAAATAAGTTCTTTAGCGCATGCATTTAAATTCAAAAATTAATTTCAAAACAGTTTGCGACCATAGAATTAATCAAATTAATGTTTCTAATTATTTTATATATATTAAGTACGGTATCACATAAATATAATAAAATTGCGTCTCAAATTACGATGGATTCTTCATTTAAGTTCAAGATTTTAAAAAATGAAACCACTTTCTAAATGGCCATAGATTATTTTTTTAAGTTCAAAGATTTTATAAGTTATAGTATGATAAAATCTAAATTTTCCACAACCTTTATAAAATACTCAATCGTATGTCATTTATCCACCTATTACAATTCAATTATTCATCACAGTGTTCTTAACTGGTACAACAAAGAAGTATAGCAAAAAATTAGTTTCCCAAATCCAACATAACCTCTCAAGTAATTTATTATAGATTAAACCTAAGGATACGCTCTTATTCTCCATTCATTCAAAGAAAGAAAAAACAAACAAGTTTCTTTCCGTTCTTCTTAATCTTCAAAGATAAAAATAAAATCTAAATGCTCGATGTTAATATTTTCTACAATATCAATCTGAGGTCATAAGGTTTAAAGGACGAAGCTTTGGAGAAGATCTGTAGCAGCAAAATCTTACAGGTCCCAAGACTATGTTGCACTCGTTTCCACTCCGTAAGGCTTCCCCTATGCCATCCATGCCAATACCCTTTTCCATTGTAGATGTGTTTTTGTTGAATGAGTTTCTTTATAATAAATTACTAATTATATGGATAAATTCAAAATTATTACTGTAGCTGAATGACTTCAATTTCCTTCACACATCTCACTGAAAGCTTCACTAGAAGAATGAACTTGGTATGTTTGTTCCCGATCCATATAAAAGATTAAGTTTGACAAGATATCAGGTCACAAGTTTGATGAGGATGAAATAGAGCTGATGAAGTTTTTTTTTTTAGGAAAACAATCAACTTGGAAATTTGGTTCCTGTAACTCCTAAGAAAAATGTTCTTAAAATTAATCTTAATGTTGCATATTATTATTGCAAGCTTTTCTATTCCTCAAGAGCATCGAAACAAGCTCGAATATCTATTTATGAATCTTCTAACAATAGTGATAATCTATTGATTTAAATTTGATATATATATGTCTATTTACTATTTTTTAATGAATTATGATAAATGAATCCAATACGCATATTTTAAGCATATTAGATTGAATTACTAATGAGATATATTACTTCAATATTATTCATCCCATCAAAAGAAATATTTTGTTTTAAAGAGTGATAAGATATTATATAACAGAGATAGCTTATAGTGATAGCTAAGACTTATAGTCACTTCAATACAACTTTGAGAAAATTTCTTCTACTTGTTTCACAATTTATATGGGATATACTAATTTTTTAGGTTGAGATGATCTTTGACCATGTACCATTCTTTGGTGGTGGCTCACTACTCGTAACATCCCAAAAAATTTGCCCTTAAATTGTAATGTAAACTCCTATTTATTCGGGCCCTCAGGCCATTTAAAATTCATTAATATTTAGTAATTATAATTTTTTGGATGAATATCGTATTTTGCATTTTAAATTTTATATTTTATTTAATTAAATAATTATTAAAATTTATTATTTTGTTTATCGTAAGAAAAATTATATTATATTTTTATTTAAAATAAATTAAAGAAAAACAGAGAAAAATGCAGAAAAATCCCATGGGAACGCCTGTGGGAAGGATCCTGCCCGCACGAGCTCTACACGCTACTCGAGAATGCGTGCGCGTGACCAGCGTAGGACTTGTGCATTGTGAGTACATCCCATCTGCGTGGGGTGCAAAGTGCAGTTTATGCATGCATCCCATCGTGAGCAAACAGGCATAGTCTGCTCGCGTGTCCCATCGCGCGTAGACGAGTACAGCTCCATGTGCCCTGTGCGCACACTCTCTGATATAGACTACACGGTACGCCTGCGTGCACGGGCTTGTGCGGCTGCACGCTAGCTGCAGCGCACGACTGGCTGGGAAAACATGTAACTACCTCCTTGGGAATCGTGTGCAACTAGTTGGGTGACGAACCGCTGCCGACTTCTTTGGCATGCCTTTATTTTTTGCACCATCATCGTATCACGTCGTCCTTCCGTCGATCACATCTGTCAGCCATTACATCACATCTTTCCCATTGATGTTCTCTTTCCTCACCAGATTTTGCCACTTGGAACAAATCTGACGGTCCCCATTTTCTATAAATAGGGACCCTTCCATTTACCATTTCCTCATCACTTCCATTCCATTCTTCCATCCTCCAAGAGCTTAGAGAGAGAGAGATGAGAAGAAGAAGAAACTGTTTAGGAAACATCGAGATTTTGGTAAAGAATTTAGTATTTACTTTTAAACATCCTAAGGAGCATTTCTAGAATTAAAATTAATGAAGTTTAAATTTATGATTTGCATGGTTAAAGTTTATGCCTAAATGAAGTAATTTTATGTGATAATGCATGCTTTATGATCATATATGAACTTATTAAATTGTACGTGTAATTTATATGATTTGATGCTCGAAATAAATGTTGATAAATGATGTTGTTGATGATGAAAAAAAAAAGATTAAACATGAAATGATTTATAGACATGATAAATATGTATTGTTATTGGCATGCATAATTCATAAAGTATTTTGTTAGGCTTTTTATCTCTAAGGGATTTATATTTCTCCCCCATCTAGTTTGAAAATATGTGAGAGGACTGCTCCCTGTGGATGACGGTGTACCCTCTAACAAGAGTGGTGACGCGATATGATTATAGTGGTCATCGTTGGCATAGTACAGTTGTGGCTATAGTTAACATATAGGACCACTGTGATTGGCACAACCGTGGTCATAGATCGTGTCATGGTGTGGCAAACTGTAAATGTATTGTTTGTTTGGCAAGCCGCAAATTGCTGTTATAAATGAAATAAATTGGTCATTCCACATGGGTAGTCGAGAATCCGTATTGCCTTCAATAGATGGAAGTCGGAACGATTTCGCGAAGAATGACATGAAAAATAGTGCATATCACGATTTGTTTAATTTTCTCTATTTTTAGAATAATATATTTGATTGATATGATATGACTATGATATGATGGTTTAATGATTTCTTTAATAAAATAAATTATTTTTATAATTTAATAAAGGACCTTGAAAGCACTCTTGATGGTCAGTGGTGATGATACTTTAAATGACCTTTAAAATCTTATGATGTTATTTAAATATTATTTTTCCTACTGAGTATATGGAACTCACCACTTTCCACACCCCCTCCCCCCTTGATGAGGAAGATAGTGAGGAACCGATCGCTAACCTACCTTTTGAAGTCTTTGAGGATCCCCTGAATCCATAAATCTTTTTGAGTGCATGATTTGTCCCGTACTCTTATGAGTCCTCTTACATAATAATCAAAGTGGCCCTTTTGTATTTTGATATTTTATTGCCACTTCTAGCCTCAGTTATACATGTAATTGGAAACTCATATACTTTGTAAGAGATTTGTAATAAATTACACCACTGTACACATTTCTGTATCTGGCACCCTCATGCCTTACTAGCATTTGGGATATCATACTACCAATCTATTTAATTATTTTATCTTTTATCTCTTAAAAAAATTTAATGATCTTATTTTTCTAGAATCCAAAAATTTTGAGTATTAGAAAAAGTATCCAATTCTTTAGTAAACAATTATTTTCAAAGAAATAATATCTGCATATATTTTAAAAAAAGCTAATAACATATCACTAGTTTTTACTAAATTAGATTCTTTATTTTATTTAAGAATTTTAGTAAAATTCTGTTAAATAATAGGATTATATAAACAAAAAATAAATTCAAGGATACCTCACACTTATTTTAACTATACTTTATATGCACATACTTTACAAATATAAATTTTTTTACTTAAACAATATATTGTTAGAGAATTTTTTATATAGAAAAAAAATATATATATATATACATGTATATATATCCTCTATTGTCTTTTAGTTCTTCTCTCATTAATTCCAAAGAGTTGTTTTTGTCTTCTCTAAAACCCAGATTCCAAATACAAATTTTCAAGTCTAATCATCACCCATCATACTGCAACAAGCACTATTGATAAGAGCATCCAATGAACAGCCACCACAGAACCTGAACAAACGATGACTGTTGTCCACCACCTCCACTCCTAGAGCCTCTGCAAATGTAGCTGCTAGTACTGAAGGGATTTATGTACTATGCGGTTAAAGATGGCAATGTGCATCCATATTCAAATTAGAAGTGGTGATCAAGTTTTGGTCCTTAATCAAAAAACATGATCATGCAGTCTGCAGTCTATGTATAGTTGATATAAAGTCTTAAAAATGAAAATTTTAACCTACGTAATCATTAAACTAGAGTGATGATTAGGGGTGATTAAAGCTATGCATTCTGTATCTAATAAATGCAGGTGCGAAATTGACAATCCCTAAAGCGATACTTGTAGCGACAAAAGGAGACATATGAGGTGCATTTTGCATTTTGGATCTCTTTTACATCCTCTGCAAGTTTTGCAACTTGCCCTTTCTTAATCACCATCATAGTTTACTCTCCATAACACATATATACACATTACTCCCCATAATATGTAGTGGATTTGCACATAAATATATACATATACAACCAAAAAATGATAAAGCTTTACCTCCCATAAGGCCAGTTGGGGCACCTCCACCTTTCATTAGCCAAAGCTTAATGGTTGAGCCTATAATCCCTAGTTGTGCGGAGGCAAAAACATTGTTCCTTTTTACACCTTGTGCAGGTAATAACTCGCCCTGATGGAACTAGTATTTTTCCCTAATGAGCCTTAATATATTGTTTAGTTCTATAGCAAGTTGTAGTATTTGATTTTGTACTTCTATACAAATAAGAGATCTTGTACGTATTCCTTCTGCCTATAAAAGTCATGGGACAAATGAAAAATTGAATGATTTTTTTCTTCTATACAAATATGCGATCTTGTAAGTATTCCTTCTACCTATAAAAGTCATCTGACAAATGATAGATACTCAAACAAGTAAACTAAGTAACAAAAGTTATAAAAGTCATTAGTATCGTGATAAAAATTTATTTTATCGCAAGACTTAATGTTTTAGAATAGTACATATTGAATTGCTAATTGCATCTCAATGCCAACAATCCAACCTACTTAATATTATTTGATAATTCCATCTTATATATATATATATATATCCATTTATACATAATGTGAGGAAAAAATTGAGGTGAAAATGAAGAGACAATATAATGTGAAAAAAAAAACGTTGACTACGAGGTAAGACGAAGAGATAACAAATTGATTACTTGAATAGAAAAGCGTCTAAGAATGATGAATTTTTCATTTTTAAGCTCAAATAGACTATGTGGTGGAATATATTCTTTATATATAATTATCTTTAAAATTTTGTACGATGTCAGTAATAAGTTAAAGGTAAGTACAAAAAACTTACAAATGTATCACATTAATTAAACTTACAAATGTATCAGTAAAAAGTTAAGTTAATATTACAAAGTAAAGTTTCTATGAGTATACAATCATTTAAAAAGATCACAATGTGCTAAATATTATGACCATATTAACCTTTAGTTTACATTTTAAAATATTATCATTATTGACTTAGTTGTATATTACACTATGTAGGCTGTTAAAAAGTATTTTAAAATTTTCATTAATAGTTAAATCTTTTTTTGATGTTAAATTTTAACCAATTTTTATATATTAGTATATAAATATATGATTTAAACTAAAATATTGCATTAAAATAACCAATCACATTATTGTAAAGTATAGTAAATTTTTTAAAAGGAACAAACAAATGTATCACATTAATTAATAAAAACCACGCAATCAATGAAAAGAAACAAAGAGAATTTTGGGTTAAAATAAAAAATTTAGCATGTTGATCAAGCATTCAACTTAACAGAAAAAAGAATTAATGATCACATATTTAATGAAGCCAAGACTTTTGAATATTAGAAAAAATATCTAATTGTTTAATAAACTATTTATGTACAGTATGCTAAACAAATGTGAAGATGGTAGACTTGGTTAACCGTTAAATTGATCTCCTAAGACAAAAATTACGAAATTAAAAAATAGTTAGTGAAAAATATTTAAAGCTATTTCCATCTATCTCATTTTCCTTAATTCACTTTTTTTTTAGCTTCGGTGTTCCAATAGTACTCACCATTTTCATCTAGAATTTTGATTCTCATAAAACTCATTTTTTAAAAATTGAAAAAAAAAACATTGTGAAACTAAATAAATTTGACAATGTCTAAAAATGACAACTATCACTTTGGAGTTTTTAAACTTGATGGTACACTATCTAATCTAAGTTATTTTTTATGTTTTGTTGTAGTATAGAATATAAGGACAAAATAAGGAAAAACAACATGAAAAGAAGAAGAGTTCGTAAAAAGAATCATTAGCCCAAAAACAAGCCTTGGGAAAAGCTTGGGTCCTACCCCAGACAACTTAGCCTTGGGTAATCAAAGAGTCGCGCACAGCCGTAGATTTAAATTAAAACGTATGCTTTTCAAATATGTAAATTATTCAAGCCAAGATCGGGAGCCAAAAATCAAGGGAAAAATTTTCTGGAAGGCTTGAGATAAGCCAAAAATCAAGGAAAAGGATGTCAAAGTAGAATCATCATCTCTCTTCCTCTTGATGCTGCACACGGTAGCTTCTGCTGCTTCTGTAATTCTTTTTCATCTTTCTTCTTTCTTTCACTCTCCAAAAACTCATTTGTGTTGAAAAGCCTACCATGAGTGGTTGATTTATTTTCTTTTTCCTAGTTGATAGATCAAGCAAACTCCAGTAATGTATGTGTGAGATCTAATCGAATTAATTTAAATTTTATTTTAGAGCTGACATTTATTTACTTGCTGCACCTATATATATTTATTGTTTTGAATTTGTTTGAACATGCTCCATCATGTGAGAAGAGAAATCACAAGCAGCTAGTCGAACCCCTAAAATCCATAATTGTTTGATTAGTTTCGGCACCAAGTAACAGTCAATGCCACACTGAGAAGGTAAGTAATCTAGTTAACTTGTTCACGCAAATGAATCCAACAACTTGAATTAGGTCCTTCTAGCTCTCAAGGTCGTTGACAAATTAAATCCTATGTACTTTTTTAGGACTGCTTGGCAACGAAGAACCAACTAATGAACGTTTCTTGTTGGTTTAAGAATAAAGAAAGATTGGTTGTTAGAATATTTTTGACAACTATAACTAATTTGCCAACGAACCCTTGCATTTATGATCAATTACGTTATTGGAGCGCGCTAAATGTTGTGACCATATAAACCTTTAGTTTACAGTTTAAAATGT
>NW_019014441.1:131168-158103 GCF_000150535.2 Carica papaya | reverse complement strand
TTGCAGTCGTGTGCATAATCGTTCTCTTATTAAGCTACCAGAAAATATTAAGACGTACTTGTTGTGCGATTAACTCCTTGACTTTATCCCAAAACCGTGATCAACCAAGCCGGCTACTACTAGCCCACCGGCAGCCGGCCAGCAGCCTGGAGCACAGCCTGTCCCTTGAATTCCCGAGCCGTGGACTCGAACCCACCATAGTTCGCTCTCTTCCTATTTCTCAGTTCAAGAAGGAATCACAAGAAGAAGCCAACAGTGAGTGTGGAGTTTGCTTGGGTGAATTTGAAGAAGGAGAATGGCTAAGACATCTACCAAATTGCCACCATGTGTTTCATGTTGAGTGCATTGACAGATGGTTTCAGTCTCATTCGAGCTGTCCTCTTTGCAGGTCAAGTGGTCATGCGTTTTTTAATGGCGGTGGTGATGTGGGTTGTGTGTATAGTAGTTTGTTAGAGACGTTGAGGAGGGAGGATTTTCGCCATGAAAGAGCTCGGAGTTTTCAGAGTATGCGAGCTGAGGTTTTGCAGAGCTCGGTGCTTAGGTGTGGAGCAGCAGCTGCAGGTGCCAGTTGATTCAATCATGACATCTCTACATAGTTAGGTGCCAGCATGTATATACATTCTATTGTAAATATCTTTTATCTTTCCCAAAACAGACCGAATATAGAAGTGATGAATGCTGTTAATGGAGAAATTAGTGGCAGAGAATAAGAAAATATGACTTAATTAGTGAAGAAGTTAAAAGTAAGAAGTAAAAAAACATGTCTTAACGGACTGTCTTATGTTTATATAAGACAGTCCGTTTACATCAAATGAATTCATTTCTTTATAACTTCACTTCTCATTGTGCGGCTTATTTTTCATTGAGTGCATTTTCTCTTTCTTTTCTACAATATATATATATATATATATATATTTGTTATAACTCTTTTGCTCTGTTTCTCAACATTTTTGCCTTCAGAATCTCCAAAATGAAGATGGAATAAAATGGGTATAGAATTTAAAATGGTAAGTTTAGGCTTTTTGGGCTTTCAGAAAATGTTTAAGGCCGTCCATGAAACAGCCTAAAAATCGCCCAATTAATGAAATTTTAAGGTCGTATATATTGCTTAAGCCCGGCAAAACTCCAAGGTCGCAATCTTTTACAGAAGAAATAGGGACTTGAAGCATTAATCTCTTCTGAAAAGCTATATGCGCTATGTTAGGTGCTTCGGCATTCATGGCATATTCTACGAGGATCATGGGTTTACTCGACGAGTCCACTCACCGAGTTACTCCCCACTGAGTACTTCAATAACTCACTGGATTGATTCTCGTTTTCCACTATTACAGACGTGAAAGAGACAAAACATGGACGTTAAGACACAAACCATTTGGGATGCTGCTAGAACAATCTCTCTTTCATCAAATAGGAGCAATGGGTTCTCTCCTTTGTTCTTCTTCTGCCATAATTGTCATAAACGAATTGTTAAACACAAGAACCCAGTTTATCCTCTGTTATCTTGTTTAAAGCAGAGCAGTAACGGCGTCAACCAAGTCGTTGGTGGCAAAGTTGTTGGGAGGAAAACTTCATGTTTGAATAGTGGCGAGGAACCACCGGCAGCACTGTACGATCACTGGATTCGTGAGTATTGCAGAGCAGGGAACATTGACAAGGCCATGGCTCTTGTTGCTCAAATGGAGGCTCTGGGTTCTCGACCAGATTCTGGTTCTTACGCTTGCTTGATCGAGAGCTTAGCCGGCGTGGGCAGGATGCTGGAGGCCGATGCTTTGTTTTTGGAAATGGCGTTTGTTGGGTTTGATAATCCGTGGCTGAGATTAAAACTCTACAATGTTTTGCTCAGAGGGTGTTTGAAGAAAGGCCTCTTTAACCTATCTGTTAAAATCTTGGCCTCCATGGACGAACTGGATGTCGGTAAAAACCGAGAAACATACGAGATTCTTCTGGATTACCATGTCAGTGCAGGTCGGTTGCAGGATAGTTGGTTGATTGTTAATGAAATGCAGCAAAAAGGGTTTAAATTGAACTCCTTTGTGTACAGTAAAATCATTGGTATTTACAGGGACAATGGCATGTGGAAGAAAGCAATTGGTGTTATGGAGGAGATTAGAGAGACGGGTATCCCATTAGATAATCAGATATACAACAGTTTGATTGATACTTTTGGAAAATATGGAGAGTTAGATGAAGCCTTACAGGTGTTTGATAAAATGCAGCAGGAAAGTGGTATAAGCCCGGATATTACCACGTGGAACTCGTTGATCCGGTGGCATTGTAAGGCTGGTAAGGTAGAAAGGGCTTTAGAGCTATTTTCGAGGATGCACGAACAAGGGTTGTATCCTGATCCCAAGATCTTTATTAATCTTATAACTCGGTTGGGCGAGCAAGGGAAATGGGAGATGATGAAGAAGAATTTTGAAGTTATGAAATGTAGAGGTTATAGAGATGTTGGGGTGATATATGCCATTTTGGTTGATATTTACGGGCAGTATGGGCGATTCCAGGATGCTGAAAACTGCATAGCTGCTCTCAAATCGGAAGGTCTTATGCTGACAGCGAACATATTTTGTGTTTTAGCCAATGCTTATGCTCAGCAGGTGCAGGGTGTTTAATGACTCTTAGCTTCTTGGTTTTCTATTATTCTCGTTTACAAAAGAAATAAAGAAAGAAAACTTTAATTAGTTAAGGAAGGAATTTACACCTTTTAGATCCTAGTCAGAAGCATACTATGATAGATATAATGGCCTAATGGATATATAGATATGACCATGAGATCCCAATGCCTATGGGATCTTGTATTTTGCTGCAGGGACAATGCGAACAGACAATCAAGGTGCTTCAGCTTATGGAAGCTGAAGGGATTGAGCCAAATCTTATAATGCTGAATGTGTTGATCAATGCATTTGGTAATGCTGGGAGGCATATGGAGGCGCTATCTATTTATCATCATATAAAAGAATCTGTAAGCCCCCAACCGCAAAATATACATATTTAGAATTCGATAATACTGCTGGACTATTGAAGTCCTTCATCCTATTCATTATATTGTTGATTTATAGCAGTACTGTAGTTTCTAATGAGAAAATTCATACTTCTTCTAAAGGGTTTTAGTCCTGATGTGGTTACATATAGTACGCTAATGAAGGCATTCATTCGAGCCAAGAGTTTCGAGAAGGTACTCAATAACTCTTTGTTGCTTTTTAAAGTCATATATTGCAAGATCTTGTAAAAGATATTGTCCATGTTAATTACAAGATTTTTCCCTAGATATCTTAGAACCGAGATTATTGCTACTCTAAAAGTTTTGGGGAAGGAAACACATTGAATTTTAAGAATTCTTTCATAGTGTATTTGGGTTCATCCTTTGTAAAGCAGTCATTTTGATCCAACCACTTAAACTCTCTGTCTTGAATTTTCTGTTTTCATTGGATTGTTTAATCTATGTTTTTATAGCAATTATACTGGATATTTCAGTTCTCTGTCCTTATAGCTGCTAAATTGTGTTTCTCTAGTTACTAAATTTCTTTTTGGGGAAAAAATATTTGCTTGTTTACTTCTGTTACTGGTTCTGATACATCAATGACCCTGTTGCTATTAATTTCTTAGGATAATACATTCTAACTATGTGCTCGGCAGGTCCCTGAAATATACACGGAAATGGAATCATCAGGTTGCACTCCAGACAGAAAAGCTAGACAGTTGTTAAAATCAGCTGTGATGGTACTTAAGCAGAGAAACTACAAGTATTAGATTGGGGAAAGATATGTTTCCCATTCGAGATATGTTTCCCTTTCACGGCATTCTTGCCTTCGATGCATTGCTTTAGCTATAAGTTCATAGCCCTAGCAGGATGGGAGGCTGATATTTTCAGAAACAGATTGATATTGCTGTGAAGTCCAGTTTCTTCCCTGTTTGGGTTTCAGAGATCTTCTCCTTTTGATTAGATTCTTATCCTATTCACAGGATGGGTGACTTGTGTTTGCCAAACTCTACTCTAACCAGTGACTGATTAGATTTGGAGAGGAACCATTTACATTCAGGAAATTATCATTCAGAAATTAAACAGATGCAAGCTGATGGAATCAGTGGTTTAGACAATCAAACTTGAGATTAGTTTGATTGATTGTACAGCTGAAATTTCAGGGGAGAGTTTTCTAATTTTGTAATTTAGGACACAGGTCTATACATGTATGTTCTATATTTTCTAGTCAATCCTATTAAAAGATTATTGGCTTAAATTTTAATCGTATAAGATAGAAGACATAAGAATAAAATATAAGCCGGATAAAATATTTGAACTAAAGTTGCATTTTGGTTTCAAGTCAATTTGATATTTAGTTCATTTTATAAATTTTTTTTGTGTGAATTTGTTTAATAATTAAAAATAAATTGAAAATACGAGTGAAATTGTTAATTATACATTAAGCATATAAATTATAACAATTAAGTATGGTATGAATATTAGTGAGTTTAAAGATTTCATTACTTTATTTTAAATTTTTGTGCCACAAATAAATTTGAATATATGAACATAATATTGTATATATTTAATTTATTTTAAAATTTTACAATTAAATTATTAAAATAAATTATAATTTATTTGAACGTTTCAAGAAGAAATTGAAAGAAGTGTCATTAAATCAAAGATAGCTAACCATTAAAACAAAAGAAAGTGAATCAGAACTTGAACCATCCCAGTCCAACTAAACAAGCTGAAGCAAAATATGAACTGGCAGCCGAAAAAAAGAAATACAAAATTACAGCTCTTAAACTAATCCCTGAATCTCTCAGGTCCTCCAAACCAAAATGGAAAAATGAAGGCTTTAAAGGATGCGGGATACTGACTTAAATAATTCCAATTTTGTTTGCAACATCCAAAGCATCGTAATCGGGTGTCAACCTCACATATGCCTTCTTTGTGCCATCAGGCCTGGATCAAGAAAATGAAATGAACACAAGCATTCAGCAAGATATGAATAATTCCATTAGCAAACAAGGTAAGTTATACATATTAGAATAATGGTCTTCAGGTACTGCCATGAAATAATTTCTAGGCAATAGTTTCGATTTACGAAACCAGAATTCTCACTGCAAATGACATAATATGAGGTTAACAACACAAGCACTAATCATTTTCCAGATCAAGAATGTCGTCAGCAGGACTCCACTCAGAAAAATCTGAAACTATTTTTGCATAGAAATCTATCAGCATCCGTCAAAAATAGTTCATCTACATGGGTCTGATTAAGAAAGCAGTTATTTGAGGAGTATATGCCGTCCAACTAATTCCTTCATCATTATTTTTTTTTTCCACATATTCTGCTTCATAAATATTAGGCAGGTTGGTGTTTCAGAATATGTCTTGCTGATACCAAGCTGTAAATGGAAACTTCTCAGTTTTGTATGTGCTGTGTCATCACGAAACAAAGTAAATAAAATCTTGTAACGGTTCAGAAAACGAAGAACAGAATCTATTACCTGATCAAGGTATTCACTTTCTTGGTCTGAATATCATACATTTTCTTGACTGCAGCTTTTATTTTCTTCTTATCAGCACGAATGTCAACGATAAACACCAATGTGTTGTTGTCTTCAATTTTCTTCATAGCAGATTCAGTTGTCAGTGGGTATTTAAGAATCTGATAATGATCAAGCTTGTTTCGACCTGGAGCACTGATGCGAGGGTACTTAGGATTCCTGTCCTTCTTCAATGTCTTTGGCCGATGAAATGTGACAGACGTTCGGATCTTCTTTGCCTTCTTCTTAAAGGTAGGTCCTGATTTCACTACTTTGGCAGCCTTCATGGCCTGTGCCTTTGGGTCAGCCTTTTTGGAACTGTCACCTGCACGAGTACACCAACCAATACAATTAAGAAAAGGTATTCAATACACTATTAACATAATCAAAACAACATGCCAACAAAGGAACTTCTATCCTGGAAAGAAGGAAAGAAGAAAATATAGGAAATGACATCCGGTGACAAGCAAAAAGTCCGCTAATTAGCAAAATCCTTAACAGATAAAACAACACATAGGACATAATGATTTTACGTTCCCTAATTGATTATCTACAATTCGATGAGACAGGTACCAGACATACAGTACAGATGGATCAACTTCTGCCCGTAATTATTTGTAAATTGCATTAGCATGATCCTCAATGACCATATGGAAGCAGTATTACTCAAGTTTTTCACCATATTTATTACATCCCAATTATACCACCAGCAGAGTGGACTTACAAAATTGTTTGATTTAGGCAGATACTAAAAACAGCAAGTTTATACTGCTTAGGAAAAATTATAACCAATTAAACTAGAGTAATTTAAGCATATAAATCATCAACGAATCAAGAAAGGTATCTGGAAGGCATACTTCTGCTGATTCTATACAAGGATAGCAACATTAAGTTTCGTTTGGTAGCTAAGATATGGAAGGGAAGTAGAACATTCTTTCACCCAATAAAACATGCAAATCTCGCTACACTTAACAAAATTAAAATTGTTTCTATTCATTTTCTCTAAAACCAGACGAGCGAAAGGAAAAACGATCGGAACAAGAAGCGCATGAAAACTATAACAGACATGAAAAGAAGGTACCCCAATGCGGAGACGGAATACAATAAAATAAACAAGAAGCAAAAAAATAGCAATCAATAAAAATTAGTACCCTTAGGAGGAGGCATTTTCTATGGCAAAATTGGCGAAGCCCCTGACCCTTCTAACCAGCTGAAACCCTAATAAATCACAGGAAATATAGCTTGTTAGTTGCCAAAATCCTCCAACCGTACGCGAATAGACAGTGCCTACAGTTTCATGTGCGTGCAGGTAACATGTGGGGTTTTATATCTCTGTGAGAAGAGGCCGGTGTCTGTGAGACGTTTAGAGAGAGTAGGAGAAATACAGAATACCTGCAAAACACGAAGCGTGCGAGAGCAACCGTTCTAGGGTTTGAGGAAGACGAAATTGGGTTTATAAAAAAATACGGGATACGAAATTACCAATAACCAAATGGACTCGCGGGACTTATGGACTGGATCATCGGGCCGGGTCAAAATTTATTTTTAGACCCGATTATAAAGTTATTGGTATAACATAATTTTTTTGTTGTAGTAATTCTCATAATTTAAAATTTTAAAATAATTTAAAAATAACTGATATTTGGGGTTTAAATGCAGTCATATATAGTCTTGAAAATAGTTCAAAAAACTCTGTGGTATTTTGAAATTTAGAAGTGGCCTTAAAATCTAAAGTAACTCACAACACTATGAATATATCCAAATCCTAGAACTATACTTAGAAATTTTAGTTAATGTAAATTTACATATTACTATGATTTATATAGTATAATAATACTATATACACCCACATGATAATCATAAGAATATTAATAAAATGTCTGTTAATGTGATAATTTATATTAAAAATATAATAAATTGTTAAATGAATATTCAGAATTTGATATTTATTATAATTTAGTTCATAATATTTTTATTATAATTCAATCTATGTATAAATTTAAGTGAAAAATTCAATTTTTAAATAAATGAATAAGAATGCATTATAGCCCTGCCTCACCTCTTGCTGTATTACCAATCTGTCTGTTTTAGCCAGAAGACATATAATCCCCCAGTAATGAGTGAGCTTGGGACTCAACTATATATTATGATACAGGAATGAATAGCTTGCCTTTGACCCTTTTTACAGTTGCCAAACTCTCATTTACCCTTTTCAACTCCTTTTACTGAATCTTCTGTTTGTTCAAATTTTGGTCTGATAAGCCAAGCTCAAGCCAATGGATCTTCTATTTCAGTCCCATAGACATGACCCATTTTCGTTCGTTTGGTTTCCAAGTACCTTCTGTTTTCGTTGGTAATCGGTGTCAAGACTGGAACACGGCCAATGACTGCCAAGCCGTAGCCTTTCAGGCCGGTGAACTTTGCTGGGTTGTTGGTCATTAGGTGCATAGTTCTCACTCCGATGTCCCTTAAAATCTGCTTTTCGTAAGTGTGAAGAAGACATTAACCTTCATGTTCTGAATAGTATTTACTTACATGTTGCAGCATTACGAAAATCAATGAATGAATGGCATTCAGTTGAAGATCAATGAATGAATGCTTACACTGTATTATACATGGAAAAGAAGTGGTCAAACTAACCTGGGCACCGATGCCATATTCACGTGCATCAACAGCTAAGCCAAGTTCTATGTTGGCCTGGACAGTGTCATGGCCTTGATCCTGCAAATTATAGGCTCTAAGCTTGTGACCAAGGCCAATCCCTCTTCCCTCATGGCCACGAAGGTAAACGACAACTCCTCTGCCTGCTTTTTCAATCAACTGCATCGCTAAATCCAACTGGTTGCCACAATCACAGCGTGCAGAGCCAAAGATATCCCCAGTTAAACATTCTGAATGTACTCTCACCAGAACATCTTGTCCGTCGCCAATGTCTCCCTGTTGAGAATTGAGAGAAAACAGGTGCAGCTCAACACAACGTTAGGAGAATATTTTGTTTCAGGTTCTCAAAACAACAGAGGTAGAAACAAATCTTACCTTTACTACAGCAACATGCTCTGTTCCATCTAGCTTTGATCGATAGCAGTAAGCTTGGAATAGACCCCATTTTGTTGGCAAGCGTGATATGGCAGTTTTTTCAACCAGTTTTTCCCTCTTCCTCTGGTATCTGCAGACGAATTTGGCAGCAGGAGACTGTCAACGAACAGCCCAGAATTGGAAGCAAAAGATTTTCGTATAAGAAATGCTAACAAGAGATGGAGAATTTCAGCTTGTGGCACTTGAATAACAACTATCCGGGTCTCTAGCATACGAAAATGATGCTTATTGTACGATATGATAAACTAAGCAAATCAAAATAGTAAAGCAAAGAAAATTCTAAAAACTTAGATAATTTGGTCAAAGTATCCTACCCAAGGATAAATTTGGGTTCACTGTAAAGATTTTGAAAATTATTGTTCCCTCTTTTAAACCCTAATATCAATATAACTAAATCATACAGTAACATAAATCTGACAGCAAACTTGCACGTGCATTGTTGAAAAATCTTTCAATCTCCTGTATCAATAATAAGAAATGAATATTCCTAAAATATGGGATATAGGTAAGGGAATCTCATCAGAAATTTCTTTCGTTGTAATCAATTTTCTATTTTTCTCTCTTTGTAACAGCTATATAAACTATATATTCATTCTGAACATTCAAAAAATTCAATTTCTCTCTAAATTCTACATGTATATATATATAGCAAGTACAAGAAAAAACTCTTAAAATAAGTTGTAATGAATTATTAATATTTAATCTTGTAAAATTAAGGTACATTATTAGAATACTAATATGAATACGAGTTGCAAACTAACACAAGCAATTGGTTTCAATTGCAACGTTGACAATCTTCTTCCATGTTGTTGTTTGTTTTGTAAGAACACCCAACTGAAGAGCAATGGTATCTCTATGACACAGGCAAAACATCATTGCAGAACTCACCTGATTAAATCAGTTATTGACACAATTGGAATGCTGTGCTCCGAAGCTAACTTTCTCAAAGCAGGCAGAGAGGCCATGGAACCATCCTCTGGATCAACAACAGCTGAAAGAACTGAAACTGGCTGTAGACCAGCCAGCATCATCAGATCTACAGAAGCCTCAGTATGACCTGCCCTCCGTAGGACTCCTCCATTCCGGTACTTTAGTGGGAATACATGTCCAGGTCTTCTAAAATCCTCTGCCCTAGACCCTGGAGATGAAAGAGCAAGAACAGTCATTGCCCTATCTGAGGCTGATACTCCAGTAGATGTTCCAGTCTTTGCATCCTAATGAGGCAGCCAAATTTATCAGAACAACACGTTAAGCCTATCAAATGGTGTCAACAAAGTTTGTGATGCATTAATTTAGACTATGTTTAGTACAAATTCTAAAATTTAAACTTTTACTTTACTTTTAAGTCCATACTAAATTTAATTGGGAGATGATGAAGATATTTCCAAAAATGATAAAATAGAGTTTCCGATGCAATTTTTTAATATCAAATTTAAGTTTAGATCAATTTTAATCATTTTAGAGACTATCTTCACAATCTTTTAGTTAAACTAACTGGGGAATTTGTAAATAAATTTAACAAAAATTTTAGTTTTGTGTGCAAGTTTTGAAAATCGAAATCTTCAGAATTGTGGAACAATGGAAAAGATACCACTGTGATTGTAAAAGTTGGGGCGGACGAGTCCTCATATTCAGTTTCTGGTGACATCAAAGGAAGCTTTAGTCTTTGGAGATCTTCTTCTTTCATGCCTACAGAAACAATTCCCGATCCATGTTTAACCATGAATGCAACATCCTGAGCACTAGTTAGAGATGCTGCCATGATAAGGTTCCCTTCAACATCATCCCCGTTTTCATCATCTACAACAATCACAAACTGAACACATTTGGCCATGATGGTTAACATTCAATTCTTCATGCTTTGATAACTTCTCTAACTACACAACCACATAAATGTTTCATATAAAAATTAAGGAAGAAACTAAATCATATAGGTTACACAGAATCGGAGCTAGAAAAAAGGGTAGGTTGAATCTGATCAGTACTCTGTCGGGAAACTCCGTTAAGTAAATTTTGTATCATAAAAAAGATATTGTTGTGCTCCCGGGAAAAAAAGAGTGCTACTCTATTCAATAGATCAGGAACAATTGGAAAAGCCAGACCTACTCGGTGTCTCTTTGAATCCTGAATATGGTGATACCGATTGTACTAACCTACATATGTCTCTCCTCCATCAATCGGTACTACTTATTCTTATTTGGACTTTCTTTGTCCCGATGAGAAATGAGAAACAAAAGAAGGATCCTTCCGCTGAGAATTAGATCCTACTCTTTGTCTCTCTTCTTCACAGAAAATGGAGAGCTGAATTAATCGATTCATCGAGACATATGCCATGTTTAAAATAAATTTAAAATTCGCGAGAAATTTATCTGTAAATTCACAGTTAATTTTAACTATAGGATGATAAATCTCCTACATTAGATAGAATAAAGTGGAGCTCATGCAGAAATTTATATGGAAGTAGAATATTGCTTCTAAATTTTATAAAAACTAATGGAATTTATAATGCATTCCTCCAATTTCACATGGAATTTCATATAATTCAATTTTCGATCTGTATTTCTCATAAATTTTTCTTAAAAAGCATGAATCTGCAAATACCTTCTACAGCAAAATTTACATCATATTACCTATCATTACCTATCATAATTTGCACTCCTCTGAAATCCTAGTCTTGATACACCCAAATCTCACAAAAGCCATAATCACAGTTCCAAAAAAAAAAAAAAACAAATGCACATGCATACTCACATATAAACATACGTACGTACATACATACATACATATATATAAGCTCCAAAGGAAAAGATCTCAAAATAAGCTGCACCACGATATTCCATTCACTCACTCCACTGCATGAGTCTAGACGCAAGTGTAATTTTAAGCCAAATGAATACTTATTCTTACATGTCACTCAAATTTTCAAGCAAAACAACACAATATTTACACTAACATGTTAGGTCGCAATCATGAAATGTAATCAACTGTGTAAATTAAAATAACAACCAAATTAATTCACATGGACTAATAGTAATACTCAGTCAATCATGAACAACCAAATAAAATAATAGCAAGCAAAGAAACACTCGCAAGAGAAAATGAACACAAGATTTTACGTCAAAAACTTTTAAACAAAAAGAGAAAAATCATAGGTTAAACTCCAAGTTAAATCCACTATATCTGGAAACAACATACCAAACTCCTTCGCAGGCAACTTTTTTTTTTTTTGTTTTTGCTTTTTACGAATAAATTAAATGAGAAATAGGTTCAAACCTTTGCTTGGCGCAGTGTATTAAGTGCTTGCTCAATTGAAGAGTAACCTTCAGTAGGGCAGTCAGGATCACCCTCTGCATCACTAACAAAGAAATCAATAGTCTCTGGTGTAATTTCAGCATCAACTGTTCCAAACGGAGCTGAACCTGACTCGGCAATGGCACCCAACAGCGACCCATTTTCATTTCCTCCCACAGGACTATCATCAAACAGGTTACCTTCACCAATCCCAACTGCCCAACATGTGGAACTCAACCATCTCTGCCGATAAATCCCAAGCTCCAGACTCTGAGGAGCCGCAAAAAGCCTGTGAAAACTGCAAAACAATCATCATAAGAAAACACAGCAGGCGAAACACCATGGAAGTCTTCGGAGAAGAAGCTTGTTTAGTAGTTACCTTGAGCTAATGAAAATGCGAGGAAATAAAGGGTGAGGAGATAAAGCAATATCCATAATTAAGCAGAATTTTCAGATATCAACAGCTTCTTCTTTTTCTTTTTCTGCGGGTGAAAATTTCTTTTTCTTGGTGTTTTTGGATTTTTTGCAGTTTGTGTAATGTGTGTGTGTATGACATATGAGTGTGTGTAAAGGTTAACCTGTGAAAGAAGAAAACCCCACCACTGGTTATGGATGTGGAAGAAGCAATATGCAGTCCTTATCTGCAAAACCCTCGTTTTCACTTGCTGCAACTTTATGATTTTCTCAGCCACATGCTATAAATCACCATTTTTTTTAACTGGGTAAATTGGTGGGAAGAGCTGAGATTGAAAGCCAAATTTTAGTGAAATACTTCCAAGAAAACTAAAATAGTAGTCATAACAATTCAACTGAGTTATATACACAGCTATATTTTGTTAATACAACATGATAAAATTAGCAAGCAAATCTAGACATAAAAGTAGACAGAGACACTAAGTTCACCTGTTTATGATCTCAGTTAGAACCCAATGTAATAATATATTTTTGTTTTCTTCAATTCATGAAGTTCTATATTTTAGAACAAGGGAATATAACTTTTGTTTACATACACCTGTATAAGGCAACCTATTTATATCTAATGAATTCATCTCTATAGCTTCAGTTTTTGTTTTACAATATATATTTTATTAAATGTATTTTTTCTCTATGCAATGTATTGTGATTCCGGGTGTCACTTTGTTCTTTTGAGAGACTTAAAATTGTTTTTTATTCCAAAGTTTTGTAGTCTTAGATTCTAATGTCTTCTTAAAAATATCAACCATTCGATTCGGGAAAGTAGTTTGTTTGACCAAGAATCAACGGTCAATATTCTTACGTGACTGCCGCGCGCAAACTTTTTCAACAGGTAGTGGGACCGACAGCACACATGGGACGGATGACGTGGCATACCCGTTTAAACCCCCTCCCGGCTCATTAAAACGGAAAACCCCTTAAAAAAAAATTGGTCTGAATACGTGGAGAGGGAGGGGGATGCGAGAAGTCGCCGGCAAAGATAGGTCGGGTGATATTTACAGAGTGAAATACTGACGGAGAGAAAGAGACTGATAAATAGCATCGATGGCATATTGCTGGTCAGTTTAGTCTTTGCTGCTCCATAGCTCATTCTCTATCCGATCGCCACGTGTCTTTCTGATCCCGGTTCGTCGGGTCCGAGCCGAAATCAGCGGCACCGACCTCATTTCTCCGGAGATCCTTCCGGTTTTAGTCTCTACGTTTCAGCTGCACGACGCTCGGTAAATCTGCATACCTTTGGTTTATACTGATACTGAAAGTGATAGATGTACTTGCATGAACTCATGATCTTCGTAATCTTAGTTGTTGGTTTTTAATTCGGTTGTTGATGGTGTTTTGTGTAGTAAAGATAAAGAGGAAGTGATTGAGAGTTAGACGGAGCGTTTTTGCGTCGTGGATGGGCCATGGCCGAGTCCTTGACGATAAGTGGTGTGGTGAAGGAGAACAAAGTATGGAAAGGGGTTTTTGCAGTGAGTGGGATCATGACCACTCTCGTGATTTATGGCGTTTTACAGGTAATGCACTCTGTCATTTCTCTTGGTCGCGTTGATTTACGGTGTTAATGGTGTTCTTTTTTGCATTTCCTTCGCTGTGAAATGCAGTTCACTGGAATGCCCATTTTGTCTCCTGATTTGCTTCCTAGTGTCATTTAATTAATTTAATATATGGGTTTTATGTCAATATTCTTTTGACATGCAGGAATTCTAATTGAAATGGACCCTTAATATAGTTAATTAATGGTGGGGGGGGGAGGGGGGGGGGGGAATCAATCTTGTAAATTTAAATGAAGGAAATTTTTTGATTGAAGGTGCTCTTTTTGTGGAAAGAGATAATTTTTTTAATAAAAAAAGCATGAATGTTTAAAAAAAGTTATAATTTGGTTAAGGAGCTGGTAATATTTGTCCGCTTGTTCTGATCGTTTCTCAATTTTTGATATTTTATGAAAGCTTTGATTTCGGTTTCTTATTTTGTTTTGTTTTTCTGATTCATTTTTGTTTGGCTTCTATCGCGCAAATGAACCCATGAGAAATTATTTTGGCTAATGCCAAAGTGGTAGACCCTTAGGAAAGGGGAAGAAGAACACGATAGTTTAGGTGGAAAAATGGAGGTAGGGCTCCTTTTTCTTTACTCTGAAGGTCCTATGTTCTATGCATGCATCTACACACACAATTGAGATAAATATAAGTGTGACAGAAAATCTGTTGATGTTACCATGTACCTATAACTCAATTCAGAAGCTCCCAAACCCTTCTATCTGAACCTTTTTGTTGCTTTTTTTTGGTTTTCTCTCAATTTATTCAGTTAATCTGTGAATAGTTCACTCTTCTCTTGGGGTTTGATTAAGCTTTCTTTGCTGGATGCAGGAAAAGATCATGAGAATCCCATATGGGTTGAACAAAGAATATTTTAAATACTCCTTGTTTCTTGTTTTCTGCAATCGTCTCACAACATCTTCCGTTTCTGCTATTGCATTGTTGGTAGGGGCTATCCTTGGCTATTCTCTTTTTGTTTTCTTTTCTATTTTCAAATGCAGGAGGCATTAAGGGAGACTAAAACTAAGTTCATGGTCAAGAAAATTGAAAAGGACATTCTATATTTTAGCTGGATATAAACTGCAACTTCCTCATGAGAAAGAGAGGAGTAAACATCATTGTCCTTGATAGCAGAATGGGCAGACTGATTGTTGTTCTTCAGAATTTTCATATTTCCATGTTTTTCCTAGGCAAGTAAGAAAGCGTTGGATCCTGTAGCTCCTGTTTACAAGTACTGCCTTATATCAGTATCAAATATCCTAACCACAACTTGCCAGTATGAGGTACTCTTTCTTCAGCATTCTTTGTTATGATAATGATTGTGTTTTCTTCTGGAACTACAACTTGCTCATTTCATTTGTATTTAACATAAGCATTCTGAATAACTTGAAAAATGCATATATCTGTTGTTTTTCCACTTTTGTGACCACCACATGCTTGATTCAGGCCCTCAAGTATGTTAGCTTCCCAATTCAGACTCTGGCGAAGTGTGCCAAAATGATACCTGTCATGGTAAGTTAATATGTAGAGCTAGGACATATATTATGTGTCTTTGATGTGCATGGATGGGGTGTGAGTGTTGTTTTTCTGCATGAACAAAATGTGGCTGTCATGTTCATGATCACAAGAAGTAAGAAAATTGCTGCTAAAACCTTAATTACCTTCTAATGAACCATCTGTTTTTAATTTTAGTTTTCTGGTTGAAGGATGTGTCAAAACTGAAGCATTTCCTATCTTTATCTTAAGCTTTTTTATGATAAATGATCTTTGTAGAGTCTGTCTTGAAAATTTCATTAAGTAATGGCTTCTTTTAAACTTATCCTTTAAGCTGCCCTTGTATTTTCTTGAAGAAGCTAATTTGATGGAGAGTGGTAAAAGATCATTCTTGTGGCTTCTGGATTTTATCATTCACTGAAATTGACTGCAAACCTCCTCTAATTTTCTTAATACTTGATTTGTTTTTGTCACACTTTTTCTTTGGTGGGATTGTAAGAGATGGGAACCCTTACCTTGCCCACATAAGTGGGCAGAACTAATCACTGGCATTTTGTGATTCATATCATACTTCTTATAACATTTGTATGTGGCAAATTAACTGAACTAACTCCTCTTTTTCTATACAGATATGGGGCACCATCATTATGCAAAAAAGATACAAGGGATTTGACTATTTGTTGGCCTTTTTGGTGACCCTTGGTTGTTCAATATTTATTCTTTTTCCGGTAATAACTCGCTCTCACTACAGTTATTTTGTCTGATTTCACTACTCCTTTCAGACTTGGGTGAGTGATTCTTAGATGTGCTTGTACTTTTTCATGCATATGAGGTAAATTTTCATAATATTTTTCTTAAATTTTGTTTTACAAAAGAGCCAACTAGCACAACAATGAGCTACATCAAGGTTTGAGCTTATTTGGATTGTCGAATTCGAATCTGTATAAGGCATTGAAAATACTTGTATGCTTGCCTTTTTTGAATTTTTCTGAAGGCCTTCAATTTTCAAAACTGTTATTGTAAACCTACTTACCCAGGCTGTAGTTAGACACTAGATTGGGTGCATCTGAAGGCTCTGGCTAGCTTAATGGTCATCCAAAACCCAGAATAATGTGCTACATCACAGTATCATCATGGAATTTCTCCTCTCCAATGAGTCTCCCTTTCTTTTCTTTTTTCCTTTCTACTCCATGGAGCAGGAGATTAGGTGTTAGATGCGAGCAAGTCAGTTTACTTTTGTATTCATTCCCATAGATCTGCTTGACTGTGCATTGAGAGAGCAATTTAGCTTTATTATTATTATTATTATTATTCTTTTTTTTAATGTAACAATTTAGCTTTATTATGCATGCTAGATAGGGTTGTTTGATTTTTTTGATTCTTCTGGTATATCAGCTGACGATTTCTGAATGAACTAGTTCTGTTTTGTTTTTAACTGTAGGCAGGAACTGACATCAGTCCATACAATAAGGGAAGGGAAAACACTGTATGGGGTGTTTCCCTGATGGTCGGTTATCTGGGGTATAATAACTCTCTCTTATCTTGAGGATCCTTATTTTATGGTTATTGTGTTTTTTGTTTTTCGAACATTTCTTCCAGTAATCATGAACACAAAATATTAGACGACTAAAGAGACTTTGATATAGTGATGTTATGAGGATGTCAAGGGGGTGTTAGCTCTGCGGAAGAACAGATTATAAGCACCGTAATTGGTTCTATTTGTTTAATAATCTCATATGTCAGTTGTTTATTAGCTACTTATTAATAACTTTAAATAGGCAATGATAAGTATACTTCCCCAACTTTATTGTATACTGACTTAAAATGCTTAAACTCATTTGTTTGTCCTCATATTTTTTTTAAAGCAAAAATACAGCATTTGTTAATTTTTTTCCTCAGTGAACATCTTTGCTGAAACATATTACTGCTTATTTTCTATATCAGCACCTAGGAGTTTCAGGTTATGCTTAGAGCTTTAAGTACTTTTTCTGAGTAACCCAGGCACCCTCTAAATTTATAATGCTTATTTGTTCAAAGGTTTGACGGCTTTACCAGCACATTTCAAGACAAACTATTTAAAGGGTATAATATGGAAATACACAATCAAATATTCTACACAACTTTGTGTTCGTGTGTTCTCAGCTTTGCAGGTAAATGTTCTATTCTTTCTAAATTTTGATTGTTTTAAATATATTTGTTTGGATTTTCTTTTTTGGATGGTTTTGGGGAGGGACAGTTTTGAATGACTTTGATGACCATTATGTATTCTATTAATTCCATATATTTCTTTATTATTTTTATTGATGCCAATTCGTAATTTTGCTGATGATCAGAATTTGCAGCTTGGAATTGTTTCCAACCTCTCTTTCCAACTTAGCATGCAAAATTTCTGTACCTAACATATTTAGAAAGAAGTCAGTCTCCTTTATAACTTGCTGTTAACTTGAGTCTGTGTAAGAGGTAAACATCTTACTAGTTGGTTTTTAGATAATTACCAGTGCAGTAACTAAGTGATTCTTCAAAATCTAATGCCAAAGAATAAGGGGGGAGGTAGTGAAGTGTCGAAATGACTACTGAAGATACCAAATCAGTTTGAATCTTTGATACCAGAATGTTGCTAGAATGAAACTCAGTGTTTACCCTTTTTGTCTTTGTACCTCTCCCATTGTTCACCTAAGAAGTCTTAGCATGAAACATCATAAGTCAGAAAGAATTTATATTCACAAGGATGATTGTTTTGATTTTTGTTTGATGGAGATTGATTTCTCGTAAGAGCACTCTTGATTAATATTTAGTGTACTCACTTTAGCGAAAGAAAGGTGTGTCCGTTCAGTATAAATGAGGAAGATGTCATTTGCAGAACTGATGGTTTGCTAAACATAGATATCTTAACCTATGTCTACTTTCTGTCAATATTTTTTTGAAATGTCCGTTCTTTATTTTCTTCAGCGCACTTCCACTCTCCTATTTACAAATTAGATTTCTTGTGTTTTGGTTATTATATGAATAAAAGGAAAGTTAATTAATTGAAAGATATTTACTGGTTTTGTTGACTTTCTTCTTCTGTTTAGGCCTTATATTACAGGGACATTTACTACTGGCTGTAGATTTTGTTTATCACCATAAGGATTGTTTCTTCGACATTGCATTACTTTCCACTGTAAGGTTTTCCTTGTTCTATTTTAATCTTTGAATATCTTGTGTTGATGTATGGTTCCACTTGTTTAAGCTTTACATCAAATCTACTTACAGTTATATTCCAATTCTCTGACCCCTCTTGTTATGACCTGCACTGAAGGATGAGCCCTGGAAATTAGAATTTATGAAGGATAGTTTATTGCAGGTAGCAACAGCTAGTCAATTCTTCATTTCTTACACAATTCGCACATTTGGCGCTCTCACATTCGCCGCCATTATGACCACAAGACAGGTAAAACAATTTCTTTTCTCTCTTAATAATAATAAGAATGCTGGATTTGGTTCAATTCTTAGTCTTAAATTTCTTGTTAGTCTTAATATACATAATTGCAACATATAATAAATAGTATTTGTGTTGCCACCACTGCCATTAAGAGTCATTGATTGTAAAATTTCAATTCCTACCTTGAGAATTGGAAATTGTATGTCTATGAATTTAAGTTAGAACCTTGGTGCCTCAAAAACAATAAATTAATTCCTATTTTTCAATATTAAGCCTAACATAATTCGAAATAGGAATTAACTAGGAGTTGGATGAGAATTGAACCAAATGCAACAGACTGTTGAAGTAGGAATCTTTGTAATAATCTTTTTTTTTATGCCCTCTCCAACCATCTACACTAACTATGCCTTCTAAAACTCTCTTCTTTGTTTAAGTTGGTGAGCATCATGCTATCATGTGTGTGGTTTTCCCACCCTCTCAGCTGGGAACAGTGGATTGGTGCAGTAAGTTTCGAACATATTCTTGTTTTAGTAGTCAGTGGTTCGACTCAACTTTTGTAGCTGACAATGCAGCATTTGATTTATTAATCAGGTCGTCGTCTTTGGCTCACTGTATGCAAAAAATCTCATGCGTAATAGATCAGAAAAGGTCCCACAACCAGCAGAAGAGTCACAACAAGATGAAGCTTCTATTCCTTTGAAGGAGAACCCTTAACCGGAGACCTTTCTGGCAACCAACATACGTTGCATTTGTTGAACTTGCATACATATTATGATGATTAAGACACAGCTTTAACATAACTACATTGCTAAGTTTGTGATTACAAACTCAATCCACTTACAGAAGCAAGTGGTCTCTACCAGCAGTGAGTTGATAGCATAGAGTTGAAAAGCTTTTTTTTTTTTTTTCAAAAAAAAAAATTAAACTATCTAGTTTGTCTAAGAACCTAAACTGTAATTTAACCAACATAGTTGCTCTTCTTTTTTGTTCTCTTTCATTTCCGATCTTTGATTAATATTTTCCTTCAATGAACATAACGAGGAATTGATGGAGGAATTGATGTTATTAGCATGACGACTACTTATGAGCATTATCATTGGAATTGTTTAAGAGTTTGTTTAAATAATGATTCAATAATGATAATATAATTTTTTTTATTTATTTGTACTTTTAAATATGGAGCATGGTTTTTTGTTGTTGAGTTATGATTTTTAAAATTATAATTTTTTTAAAATTTTTAAGTTATTGATTCTTTCAAATTATTGAATCGGTGGTTTTAAGATGGTTTTATTATATTTTTTATTGTTTATAAAATTATTTTTTATTTTATTATATATATATTTATTTAATTATATATTTTTTTATATATAAATATATATTTATATATTCAATTAAATTTATATACTTATATATATGTATGTAATATACTTAATTATATTGATTTTTTTGTGTATATATATATATATATTTGTATATTTAATTATATATTTTTATATTTAACATTATATATTTTTATAATTTTTTATTTTATTACTATATACAATAAAATATAAACAAAACAAACAATTTATTCAAATATATAATCATACCATACTGTCAATGCAAACAAAAATATCTATCATTATTATATATTAATAAACTATCATCCAAATATAGTTAAAATTTAATATTAATGAAACTTGTACGTATTATACTATATTTAACATTAATAAATCATCATATAAGTCATTCAATCAAACTCTAAGTAATCGGTCATGTTTATTACTGTGGTTCTCTAACCAAATAAAAAAATGAGAATGACACCATTAAGGTAATTACTAAATTCATATAATTTATGGTTTATGATTTATATTGTTCTTTAGCCAACTAGAAAAATGTAAAAGACGCATATGTGATTCTATTTGAAAAGTTAAAGACTAAAAATATTTTTAGATATTAGATGAATTCGATTTTATACGTACACGAGGAATATAATAAAAATAAATAAATAAGATGAGTTTTTAATTTTTATCATTTAAGAGCTGAAATGAAAGTCTCATGTAAAGTTTTGAATAAGAAAAAAGTGAATAATCATCTTTTCGACTCTAGCTATCTCACTCTATTTATTGCTTGAATTACCATATAAGAAATGAAAATCAGTATGTTGTCAGATTGATCATATATTCAATTTTGGAGGCTGTATTTGCAAATGTTGTGGAAAAACATGAAATTATTTATTAAAAAAAAGTTAAATATGCTAGATAAATATTAAAATATAAAAAAAAAAAATTTTTAGAAAATATTATACTAATCCAAATATCTTAATATAAAACTAAATGTTATATAAAATTAATTCCATCGTACAATGAACTTTATTATCTTATTTAAATTTACTAACAAATAAATAACATAATATTTTGAAATAATTAATAAAATAACTATTCTTTTAAAGGTTTTGAGATGCTTTCTCTTCCTTCTATATTGTGGCCTGCGTAGTTTAGCAAATCAAGTGGCTGTAGTTTAGTGGTTAGAATTCTACGTTGTGGCCGTAGAGACCTGGGCTCGAATCCCAGCAGCCACACTTTTAGAAATACTTTTTAAGTAGTTACATTATCTTAAAACAAAAATTATCATATCAAATTGGGTTAAAGTAAAATCTTTTTTCTGCCCACAAAATCAAATCAAGCCCTCCAGTAAATATTCCATAAAACAAAGGTAATTATTATTCCTTAATTGAATTTATCACGTGGCATTTTTTGGTCGCGCCACGTGATGCCAAAATGCGATGGGACGTGGTGGAGAATCAAAAGTACTAGAGGGTAACTGTTCAGTGGGTCCGCACCCAGCACGTCATCATGTAGTCCTCAAATCAGAATTCGACACCTCATATCTACAAAGCAATACGCGGCCCCACAAAGCGAAACTATATAACCACTCACCGTTAAACTCCACTTACTAATTTCTTCTTATCCCAAATCGATTTTCTCCTAAGCATTATCCCCATTAATCTTCTTTCCTAATCACGCTGAAAAAACCTTTCAGAGAATCTCCCGCTTTCTGGTACTTATCTCTACAGATTTCAATTCCTTTTTCAGATTTTTCTCTCCCATTCCTGTATTATATATTCATCCCCCTCTCCCTACTCTTGTATACTTGCATATAACCTCATAAGTACGCTTGCATTTACTACTCGTAAGAAAAATGGAGATCGATCTTTCACCCAAGTTGGCCAAGCAGGTGTACGGTGGCGATGGTGGTAGTTACCACGCTTGGTGCCCGGATGAGCTCCCTATGTTGCGCGAAGGGAATATCGGTGCCGCCAAACTTGCTCTTGAAAAGAATGGATTTGCTCTTCCTCGGTACTCTGATTCTTCAAAGGTCGCTTATGTTCTTCAAGGTGAAGATTTAACGATTCCTTTTTTTTTTTTTTCCAAATGTTATTTTCTAGATTTGTTTTGATCTTCTAAGTCCCTTTGTTTGATCCGTTTTACTTGTTTTTTGGTAGATCGAGTATATCCTGTTTCTGTAGAATTTGATGTTCGTTTATTTCTGGTTTATTACTTGTAATTGTAGCCTGTATGAGATATTCGTTGGATATACATACACATATTCGCTGGATATACAGACTCATATGTGTTTATATGTATTTGTTATTATGTAGTATATGTCAACTTGAAAGGAGTAGGTGGAGTTACTGAATTTTTTCGAATAGGAAATAGAGATCACGTTTTGGACATGGAGGAACAAATTGCAGTTTTTTTTTTTCATTAAATTATTTTAAGAGCATTTTGTGCCTTTTTCTTAAGTTTTTCTTTTTTCTTCTTCCATGTGAATTAATGACCTGCAGGGATGCGATTCTTTTTTCCTTTTGATACGATTGACTTTGTTTTGGGAAAAACCAGAAGTGATCCTTAGAGCACTTTAGTTGTATCAGGGGAAATTCATGGCAATTATCCTTATAGTGTATATAGTTAAGGGTTGAGACTTGAATATTTTGGACTTAACTTGCTAGTCACCTGTGATTTGGTGCCCTGGATTATTGGATCTAAATTTCAATTGTTTTGCTATTGTTCTTCAGAACTTGATCTGGAGATTAAGAATTTTAACTGTAACTTTTTCTGTTGTATAAAAGGAAGTGGTGTGGCTGGCATAATCCTCCCTGAAAAAGAGGAAAAAGTCCTTGCAATCAAGAAGGGTGATGCCATTGCTCTTCCTTTTGGAGTTGTAACATGGTGGTATAACAAAGAGAGCACTGAATTGGTAATCCTGTTCTTGGGTGACACCTCAAAAGCCCACAAATCCGGCCAGTTCACCGATTTCTTCTTGACTGGCTCAAATGGTATTTTCACTGGTTTTTCAACTGAGTTTGTCTGCAGGGCATGGGACTTGGAAGAAAATGTTGTTAAGTCCCTTGTTGGAAGCCAAACAGGCAAAGGTATTGTGAAGCTTGATGCAGGCTTCAAAATGCCTGAGCCAAAGGTGGAGCACAGAGAGGGCATGGCATTGAATTGTCTGGAAGCTCCTCTTGATGTTGACATAAAAAATGGTGGCTGTGTTGTTGTTTTGAATACTAAGAACCTTCCTTTGGTCGGTGAGGTTGGCCTTGGAGCCGATCTTGTAAGGTTGAATGGCAGTGCCATGTGTTCTCCTGGTTTCTCTTGTGACTCAGCCTTGCAGGTAACTTACATTGTGAGAGGCAGTGGCCGTGTCCAGGTCGTTGGTGTTGATGGGAAGAGGGTCTTGGAAGTCCATGTCAAGGCTGGTAACTTGTTTATCGTGCCTAGATTTTTCGTTGTTTCCAAGATTGCTGATCCTGATGGAATGGAATGGTTCTCCATCATCACCACTCCAAAGTAAGCTGCAAACAATTTCTTATCTTACTATATCTACTGAAACTGACCAGGTTGTAAATTACAATACACTCCAGTGGTCCCTGCCATCTGGGTCATTTAGTTTTGCATCATTTCATTTCCATAATCAGGAGAAAGTCATCTACTTTTTTGCAATTACCCAGTACGAATATGAGCACAATTTAATAATTTGGTCTCTGAACTTTTCTACCCATAACAGTCTTTGAGTTACTTGCTTATGATCAGGAGATGGTCATCACGAAAAATGAGCAAAATCTAATCATTTGGTCTCTGGATTTTTCTACCAATAACAGTTTTTAAGTTACTTGCTTATGATTTGTTGTTGCAGCCCCATATTTACTCATTTGGCTGGGAGCATATCTGCTTGGAAGGCTTTGTCCCCGGAAGTGCTGCAGGCATCATTCAAAGTGTCGCAGGAGATCGAAAAGGCTTTCAGCTCAAAGAGGACTGCCGATGCCATCTTCTTCCCTCCACCAAACTAAAGGGAAGGATGAATATAGCTATAATTACCTTTAAGTCTGCACTGCATGCCTCATCATTTCAAATAAAATCTGTGAAGAATGGACATTGATCGTGTGTATTTGCTCCTTCAAATATTCAAGGAATTTCATTTTACTCTCTGCATTTTGTCTTAATTAGATCATTCTTTTACTTAATTTTCTTGCGACTGCATTAATCACATTTTAATTTTTATCATTAATCATTGAGTTCAACTAATCCCATTGATTAGTGTATAAAATACCAGCTACAAAGTACTAATAATATATCACTTAATATTATTTAATGATTAATATTTTTATATTTTAATTTTAAATTTTATTAAAAATATAAAATTTATTATGTATTATAAAATAATTTATAATATTTAATTTAATAAATTTAAAGAAATTACAAGACATTACCTTTTTTCTTGGTAAAGAAAAAACCATAACAACAGTAAATAATTCAGTTTTATGGTTCAAAATCATAATGCTGATGTTGCTATGTGCCAAATTATAATTTGAGAACCATCACGTTATTTGGAAATCACAAAATTCCCACATCATCTGATTTAAAATAAAAATTCGAACTTTTATTTATAATAAAATTAATATATTATTATATTAAAATCATTATTTTTATGAAACTTTATTATAGACAGACAGTACATATTATTAACTAAATCTACATTTTCTTTACGTTGGTAAAAAAATAAAAATTTAAGAAAGACTAAAATATTTTGTTTTAGGCTAATATATTTACATATGTACATGTAAAGAATTACTTTAAGTTAAATTTAAAAATACATATCTTTTATTGAAATAGAAATAAATGAAGGAGAAAAAAGATAATTAGTTGGAATAATTAATAAGATTCACCCTGAGTCTTGTGTTTTAAAAATTTATAGAAATTATTAAAAAAATTAAATTTATATTTTTAATAATTTACAGCATCGATAATTGATCCCACAATCAAAAATCTCTGGGATCGAAACGTTTCGGTTCTCTTAAACAAAACGTTTCTCTATAATATATATGTATATATATCTCTCTATATATATATACGTAGAGAGAGAGAAGCTGCGAGGGAGACGGTGAGTTAATGGCGCCATTGAAACATCTGGAAGGAGAGTATCCGATAATAGACGCTGATTTCCAAAACTTCTGCGCCTCTCGCGGGATTTTCTCAGGTTAGAATTTTTGTCCTCCATTTTTCTAAGATAAAGATTTGAATAACACATTGCGGTGAGAAACGGCTTCTTCGATTGACTGTTCTAGTTTATCGAATTTCGAATAATGAGAAACTGAGGTTCCCAAATTGGTTTAGTTGACTATAACCTCAATAGCCGTCATTAGCAGTTTAATTAAGTTGCGCTGTTTGGCAGCTGAGAAAGCTAACGAGAGAATGAGGAAACCATAAGCAGACATCCGAAATTCGAGTTTTCTCGTCTGTCCTTATTTTTAATATTATTTCTTAAGATACTCCAAGTAAGAAAACTTTGTAACATAGATAGAACTTGAAATATATCTCGTTTCCCGAATAACAAAACATGCCTACCACTTGTGCATTTTAATTAGAAAGAAATGCTTTTGGCTTTGGGATTTTGTTCTTGGATAATATGTTTGTTCTACTCATTTGTTTTTTGGTGGCCGTCTGTGTAGTTGAGGATTTTTTAGTTCAAGACCTGGATGTATTAGCTGCATTTGCAGATCAACATACCGCTTCTGAGAGATTGAAGGAGGTTGGCTTTGGGGTCTTCCTAGTTTATTCTAAGTTAAATTCTAGCCGTGTCCTGACCTTTATTGGAGTTTTTGACGTGTCTGTTTGTTGGCATTCAGGGGATTATGCAAATCCTTTCTGTTATAGATGGCATGCATCAGCCATGGTTGAATGGTATGGAGTTGTTGGAGGATGCTCAACACAACAAACATGTATTATCGACTGGATGTGAAGGGTAACTTGTGTGCCAATCATTTTCCTATTCTCTTATGTCTTTCTCGTAGAGCATAGAACGTCATTTTCGTATTCCACTCTTGCATTTGGACATCTGTTAGCCCGATAATGTTTACTTATTTGTCTTGTCATCAGAATTGATTTGTTTCTTGAAGGTGGACTCCGTGAGGGACAGGTAACAGAATTAGTGGGACCATCGTCATCTGGTAAAACACAAGTAAGAACTCCCTTCATCTGTTGTAGGAATTTATGATGGGCCAGTAGTGGATAGTTCAAAGGCACTAGGATACCTGCTACTGCTGAAGATTCAGACATATTCTTGTCATCCCAGTAAAAATGCTGCTGAATCCTGTAGGACTCTTTTCAGTATGTTAAATGTAAGCCTGCAAGAGGATTAGAAAATTTGGTCCGAGGACTTCTGTCATGGTCTGCCGACATGACAGATCATGTAGATTGTTGTAAATCTAACTGTTTTGTATAGAAGTTTCATAGCCATACCATCATGCCTTTATGTGCCTATCTATTCTGTTGATGCATATTTTTATACTTAAATGAGTACTTCATTATGTTCAGGTTTGTCTGCATGCTGCTGCTAGTGTTGCAAAGGAGAATGTGGGTCATGTTCTGTATCTAGATACAGGCATCACGTTTACTCCACGTCTAAAACAACATATTATTGATCTGACGTATGGCTCTACAGATAAAGATATGTAGCTCTTTTCATATTTTCTGATATGACGGGATCATCTTTTCTATATAATTGGTGCTCACTTGTTGTCTCTTATATCATTAATTTAAACATTTCAAACAAGCAACACACATAGTTC
>NW_019014441.1:94899-110877 GCF_000150535.2 Carica papaya | reverse complement strand
AAATTTGTTGGAACTGTGACACCCCTAGCAGCACCACGGACCATGGCACTAACACGAGTTACATATCCCGGCGTATATAGCTGCCCACCTTCAAGCCTACCTTTCACCTAAAAAATTATTAAAAAAGAAACTCCATTACATTTTTTCCCCTGGGAGATATAAAATTCCATAGAATCAAGATTTAGGTTACCAAAGTTCCCAGGCGGGGCTCCAAAACAGATGCCACCAGTTCAGAGCCCACTTGTAACTGTGCAGCAATATCTGCTAAAGCAATTTGGCTGCACTCTTGAAGCCTCTCATTGATTTCCTCAGCAACAGAATCCCAATAAGATTGTGATATTATTTCCCCTTGAACTAACACAAGCCCCGGATTATCTGAGACTACATGTTGAGCTTGCTTTTCAACATGATACAAATCAACCCCAGTAATATCTGCCAGATCAATCAAGGAGACACGCCCTAGTCGGCTGATCTCTGCCAAAATTTCACTCCTCAATTGCTCCTATAGCACAATGACGACGAGCAATAACAGAAACCAATAAATTTCATTTACAAGAACATGACATAATATTTGAAATTTATTTGCTCAGCTGCATTCAGAATTTGATGCATGACAAAGACTAAGTAAAGCCTGATTGAACTATTTCGACTCACTTTGCTCAATTTACCCCTAAATTGAGCTTAAATCATCATTTAAAACATCCTATTGGTATACCTTTCCTCGATAACCAAACAGACAGCCAATTAAGGAGATTCACACAGAAATAAGGGAATGAATTGATGCCTAATTTACATAAGCTCAAAATTTTCCTTTCCTTGCATTATTCCCACATGAGTTTTCTCAGAAACCAAACAAGATAGAGGGAGAAAGAGAAGTACAGGAGTTATGTATTCTTTTCCAGAGACGGTGTGGAGGAGGTCGAAATCGATGATGCGAAGCTCCTGAAGCTTTTGGACCAATTCGACGACATTTCGCTCCGATAATCGGATACTCGACTTCGCTTGCTGCGCGAATTCGAATTGCCTCTGCAGCTCCAACAATTCATCATCCATTCCTGAATATAACTGTAATCGACTTTTAAACTGCAGAGAGAAATGATAGTTCTTCGTCCTTTCCCTTCAATTTCTGCTTCAAAATCCTTGCCCGGCTTCTTTCGTTACTCCGGAGTTTCAGTTTCATGGCGACCGCTATTTATACTCCCTCCTCAGACTGTAGTGTTCATGGGCTTTACTGCGGCCCATCACCCAGCCCTGTTAAAAAAAACGATTTTTTACAGTCCGTTTAATTGATTTTTTATTCTATTTTTATATAAAATATTTTACTAATTAAAGTTTCATTATTAGTAGCATTTTTTGTAGGCTATTTATAAATAAGAGAAAAAAAAATAATTTTTATAATTGTTATTTATATAATTATTTCCACTATAGAACAAATTGACACAATGTGGACCAAAAAAATTGTCACAAAAAAATTGTTTAGAGATATTTTTTCTATAAATAGAAAACATACGTCGGATTTTAATTTATTATGACCACCCTAATTAAATAAATTTAATCATCTTATAATATTTTTTTTGTTTAAAAATATAATGACCACCCTAATTAAATAAATTTAATCATCTTATAATATTTTTTTTGTTTAAAAATATAAATATTCATTAAAATTTGATCTAATTTAATTATTATAATTCTATCAATATATTAATAAAATAAGTTATTAATTTTACTGAATTAACCATTAACTATTAGTTATTGTCCGTTACTATATACCCATAAAATAATAAGTTTAAAATTTTCATTGAGATTGAAATTTGTAATTTTTAAATATATATAAAAAAATTTTAATCTATATCGAAAAATTCTATCATCACCGAATGTCTTTATAGTATAGATTTTTTATTATAACAGTGTATATTTTGTTTTAATATATTATATTAAATTAATCTATTTATTTAAAAATTTTATAAATTTTAACATTATTATATACACGAGCTCTCAATATAGATAAATTAATGTGAATAAAATTGACCAAGAGTCGCTATCGTGCACGATGAAGATAAAAAGGAAGATTGTGCTAATTGGGTTTTAATGTAATTTTTAAGCATAATTATCTTTTTCATATATATATATATATGTATATATATTTATTATAATGGTATTAAAATACCCTCTAGATGTTAGTTTATTTATAGTTAAAGATGTTACATTTTGCACAATCTTAAAATGAATCAAGTTTTTAAACAAAATTAATTCAATACAATGTAATAATTTATATTATTATTATTTAAAGTGTAAAATATAATTAATTTACGAATTATAATATTTGATTTATTTAAATCAAATATTTTGGAGTTATATATATGTCAAACATCAAACACAATCAAATGGGTCACTTCTTCATAGATTTTTCGGCTTTTTGCTTTGATTTGTGGAATTTCATCCCCATTATTTGAACTATACTACTCAATGGGTCACTAGAAATCATAAATTTATTATGCTTAATTTGTTTGTTGTTCTTGAGAGCTCAATGTTAACTAGTTCCTTCATTATTATTATTATTATTTTTAATAAATAAATAATAATATAAACTTATTTTTGTTGCAATTATTTTTAAATTTTATTTTATGAAAATTGTAATTCAATCACTTTTATATATCAATACGATGTGACATTCTAATAAAAATAGATATAAATATAGACCATATAATAGTAAAAATAATAAATAGATAATAAAAATAAGTTCTCATATACATATATATATATATATTTATTTTTATTCGTTTAATTCATTTTTAACTAGAATAACTTTTTATATAACAGTAAAAACAAGACGTATAAGTAAATTAATTTATTATGTATTCAAATAATGAAGTACATTTGTCATTCATTGATTATTAGGGACATTTTAAAAATGTTTGGATCAAATTTAAAAATTGACAATGTTAAATGCAAAAAAAAAAAAAATTATAAAAACGGAAGAGACAAAAATAGAGTTCTTGCACATTTTCGTTAAATTTAACGTGTGACCCTCTTGACTTTGAGAAAGTACAATTGAAGCCTTAAGGACAGCATTTGTTCATTGATATTAACTATTTACAGTAAAAGAGTGGTGTGATCAAGTTCAAAAAAAAAAAGACTGTCTTAATCAGTGATCTTCTCACTAAAATCCCAAGTCCTCCTAAAATAAATTGCCATGTTCTCAAGAAATCTCTTTGAAGCCTGAATATCTCTTACACATGACAATGTGAGGTCTTAAGAATGCCAGGCCAATCCTAGATTGAAGGAAACCGTTTTGGGTAAAAACCGAAACTTTTGGAGGATTATATAAAATGCCAAAACTATGATCGACTCATGAAGAGATATACATTTGGAAGTTACCATACACCTTATGTCGAAAAAAAAAAAAAAAGAATCTGGCGTGTAGGGGAGTCTCAAATGGCATACATTTTCTTATACTCATTGTTTAAGACCTCAGTATCTGATATTGCTGAAACTGTCCAGGATCTTGACCTACTGCCCATTGATGATTTTCTGATGCTCCTTGCATTGGAAGCTTCAATCCGGTGCCTAATAACCCAATAAGACATGGTGCCTAATGTGGTAACCATTATGAAAGCTCCAATCACCGTGACTCCAATCGCGAGCCATTTCTGATCCTCGCCCACCACGACGAATGACAGTGCCAAAAATGCAACTGAAACAAGCACACAGGCCAGCCACATGAGCTTGTTAATCACCGCCATCATCTGCTTCTTCGCTTTGTTCTCTATGATTACGACTGAGGTTTGTACCACCACAACAGCTAGGGAAATGAAAAGGGCAATGGAATCAAAGATGAAGAAGATTATAAAAGGAGCTTTCGCAGCAATGTTGGCTTCCCCTAAGGTATGTCCGGGAGGGATGTTATTTGGGTCATCAACGTATTGGCCAGGCACAGTGAAAATTGCAGCGAAGGCAACTGTGGCAATCAAGACGGCAACAACAGTTGTGGAGTTGATTGCATTGTTGAGGCCTTCATAGTGCATTTTGTTCAGGCGTTTGGCAATGCCTTGGACGCGCTTTCTGGTCTGGCGAGTGTGTTCTAGTTGGTAATGGACTTCATGCTTTATGTCACTAACAGTTTGCTTTAGTTCCCGGGCTGGGTTTGTCACCGGAGGTTTGATGGCTTTGGCACTTTGAACTCCATGTTGCTGCAGTATGGCAGCTACTTCTGGGTTCCCTGTTTTCTCAGCAGTGTCAATGGCTGTTTCACCAGTCCGGTTAACAGCTTTTGTGTTGGTGTCACTATTTGCAAGTAGCAATTTAACAATCTGCAGAAACAGAACGTGAATTTTTTTGTCAACTACATGATTGATCCCAGTTAATTTATCATCATTCAAATGGAAGAAAAGTGGCTCTGATACATGACCTAGAGAAACAGTTTTTGACAACTCATTCGTTCCAAAGAGGATTTTGGTAGATATTTGTGTACGTATATACATGTATATATATATACACACAGATATGATATAAGATCAATCCTTTAACAACCCCATCTGGCATCCAAAACAAGACACAAGACTTTCCTCTTTCATTGTGTACACATTAAGATTGATGAACCTAACTGCTTATGATTTAAAACCAATAACCTTTTTAAAAATGTAACGCTTTGCACAATGTTGTTTGAATAGTATGATTTATGATTTGAATAGTAGGATTCGATCTAAATTTGCACTAAACCAATTCAAATTATGTAGACGAATTACAATTTATCAAAAATATTTCAAAATAAGTTTAGCAATGGGTGAGAAGTCAGACAAATAATATCTAAGTATAGAGTTTGTAATGAGATCATGTTGACAGCAAATAAACTGCCAGAAGAGGAGTACATTTTGGTAATAAGCAACGGCAACATAGTATTACTCCTGAGATTCATTGAATATCAACTAAAAGAGAAAGCTTTGACAGATAATACAACCTTATCCTGTTCCTCTGATGGACATAAGACAAGATAGTGCATTTTGCTGTACATCATGCAATCAAATTTATCTAATTTCTTAGTGAGTGCTTGTTTGGATGGATTTTATTAAAATGGAGAAAAATTCTCCAAAAATGGTGCTTTTCTGGCTGCTACAGTTTGACAAACTTTTTAATCCTTAAAACAAAAGGCATTTTTAACGCCTAAAGCTGCTTTCTCAGGCAATTAGTGAAAATCGAAAAGAGATCTGAAGTTTTTGTCATCAAGATAATCAAAAAGGAGACTTAAGCCAATTGAACTACAAGAAAAACAGTTTCCTGAATCTAGATTTTATCATAACAACAGCATTTTTCAATGAAGGAATCAACTCAGTAACTAATAATGATCGTTCACTGTATGTAAAACATATAAGAGCCAGATTGATTACCAAAGGCTGAGGGAAAAGCTTATTTTACCTGTGATCTGCCCTTCCGAGTTGCAATATGTAAAGCTGTATTTCCCTTTGTATCAATCATGTTTACCGATGAAGGATCTGCCTTAATCAGTTCCTCCACAACCTCAATATTCTGACCCTTGACAGCCATGTGAAGTGCAGTCTGCCCCTTCTTGTCAGTCCTTGTTGTAATCCCAGGCTCCGCAGCCAAAAGAGCCTTCACAACCTCAACATGCCCATTTCTTGCCGCGGAATGCAATGCTGTTTTGCCATTACTTCTGGCTATGGTGGCCAAGCTACTTCCTGCCTCCAAAAGAAAATTTGTCACCTCTATATGACCTTGCATTGCAGCCGTGTGCAAAGCAGTTGTATTGGATAAATCAACAGTCATCGCTAACTCAGGATGAACCCTCCATTAACACTTTCAAAACCTCTGCAACAAAAAGCCGTACATGGATTAAATTCACATTCAATAACAAGAAATTGATAGCAATGTAGAAATTAACCCAAAAAGTAGCAAGAAACCAAATACCAAAACAAGTAAAGCATAAAATTTTTGCGTCTAAATAAATACATAAATCTCCTTGTTTGGCAGCAATGTGGAAAGCATCAAAACCATTTCTAGCTTTGATCCCAGCATCAACTAGATCATAATATTTTATCATCTCCCCGACTACATTAACATCCCCATATTCTGCAGCAACATATAGTGCTGTTTCACCAGACTGATTCTGCTTCTCCAACAGTTCTTTCAATTCGGCCTCTCCGGGGGTGGTAAGAATTTCTATAACCAAAGCAAGATCCCCTTGTCTTGCCGCAGAATGCAAAGGGGTATCATCACGTTTTCCTGTCAACTGTTTGGTCATCTTCTTCTTGGGAGGAGCAGGCTGCTGCTCCTGCCCAGTTGTTGCAGCCTCCTCCATTATCAGCTTCAATAATCAAACCAAAAGTTCTTCTTCCTCAGCTGTCCTAATCAATAATCTGAATGGCTTTTTCTTCTTTCTAGCAAAAACCCAGATCAGAAATCGCATTCTTCGTCCTTAATAATCATTTTTTTTACGCTGAAATAACCCACAAAATTATATGTAGAATATATCTTGATTTCAGTTGTCCCAAAAATCTGGATTCTGATTCCTATCTCCCACGTCTTGTTTCTGCAATCTTTTACTGCCCAAAAATAATAGGCCTGTCCAAAAGAAAACACAATCTGGTTTTAAATCTTTCTAATACCAACAACGTCTAATTCATAGTTTCCCATAAACCAAACACGTTTTTTCCATTAATCAATTGAAAACAACTCAAAACACCCAACCCATATCATGCAGACAAACATCCAAAAACAAAAAAAACTAACGGGTCTTGGCCTTCAGATATTCTTCGACGAAGAATGTGAAATTAAATAAAAAAAAACAGCAACAACGGAAATGGTGAATTTTCGTACCTGGGTTTGAAGGAAGGAGCTTAGGTAGTTCTCCTCCATTAAAATCCAAAGAACCCATAGAATTTAACAGCAGTTTCTTCAGAACCATTCCATGGATATTGATCAAAAAACATCCTGGAACAGATTCTGAATGACTCTAAAAGAAAAGACAGAGAGAACAAGGAAAAAAAAAACAAACAGCTTTTGGTGGGTTCTTAATTTAGGAGGAAGAATGGAATGAAATGGAAGATAATGACATACAAAAAAAGAGCTTATATAGGCTCTAAAAACCAAAAAGAAACAAGAATAACAACCAGAAACGCAGAGAGGGAGCTGGGTGTGTACATGACACGATTAAAAGGCCAATCTAGGGTGATAAAAGGAGAGACTTTTGTAAAGGTGGTGATGATGACAACGTTAATGGAAAATGAAAATAATTTTTAAAAATATTTTTTTGTTGTCAGAATAGGAAAGAAAATAAATGGCAGAAATTAAAAAAGGAAAGGAATACAAGCAGGAAAAAGAGAGGCAAAACAAGAGTTGTTGGGTAATTAAAAAATAAAAAAAGGAAAATAACAGAAACCACGCATGCTGTAATTTCCTAATTAAGGCGCGTTTATCCCTCAAAAACAAATTAAGCGCGTCTACTTATCTGAAAAATTACATTATCCAGAGTTACTGTTGCTCTTTTACCCTTAAAGTACATAGGTTGACTCTCCCGAAAGAACTCAAAAAATTAGTTTTACAATTTAAATATATTTTTATATAAAAAATTATTTTACTTCTCATGTATTTTTATAAAAATTAACATTTTATTTATCATTTTTTTAATTTTTAAAAAATAAATAAATGTAATATAATAAGGTAAGTTAAAATAAATTATCCATAATAAAATTAAAAGAAAAATCCCCCCCTATTAACTAATACTTTAATTATCTAATACTGAAATTCTTAAATATAAATTTTAGAAAATATGATAAATATTAATTGATTGGTTGTGGCAGAAGCACCATGAAGTCTAGTGGGTCGCAGCTACATGTAATCATATCTGATTAACCGCTGGTTGAGTCAGATTTTCCCAGATAAGTTTACATGTAAAAGCAAAATACCGATGTTAATCAAACGGATAGCCCAGATGATTGCCACGTTTGCAATCAAGGACACTCACGGTGGGGTCCGTGCGGGTGATGTAATCACAGCCACAGGATGATTAGAAAACTGTCGCTGTTGATTAAGAAGAGCGTATGGGCCCCAGGTGAAATTCAGCAGACTACGGCCAAAACAATTGTCAAAAGTAATCCCACTACATAAATATATATATATATATATATATAATTTTTTTTTTTGGCAGAAGATGATAAAATACAGCACATGGGATATTCAAAATGGGAAGGACTTGAAAATTGAAAGCACGGCAGCATCTAGATGTTTCCTATTTTTTATGATGTTATAGAAAATAAAAATAATATTAAAATATAAATTATTTAAATTTATACAAAAGGGTAGAAAGAAGAATTGGGAATAATTTATTACCTACACACTAATTACCAATGTAAGCGATGGTGAAAATATAGATGCCGTTGCCTAATTATTATTACTGCATAAAACTTTAATGATTAGTCTTTCTTTTACATTGAATATTGGAGGGTTAATCAATTAGGTAGAATAGTAAATTAAGGTACAATGATTTAATGAGTAAAATATTTAATTTTACTTTTATTTTTTAAAAATTAAATTGCACCATAATTTTTTTTTTTTTTAGTTTTGAATCAACCTTGCACACATTTGAAATTGTATAAATTATTTTTTTACTATTAATATCGGTTAATACTGTTAGACGTTAATTCGTGTGTAAAATTTAATTCACGTGAATATTATGTCAATAACACGTGATATTTGTGTGTACTTACTAAAGAAAATTACTCATTTTCCATCTCTTTCATGACCAAACTTCTATCATCTTATAATTGTAAATGCAAGAATAATTAAAATAAATAAGTTTTATAAAAATATAAAATTAATATTTCAATAGTTAGAAAAAGACTAATTCAAAACAAATTTTTAAATACAACGTATCACAATGATTGCAAATGCGAGCTGCATAAATAACACACACAACAGCTGACGGAAGGAAGGACTTAGTAAGGAGGGACCCACCAAGGAGTGGACCCCACGCGTGAGAACTGCAAGTATCTTTTTGGACGAACCCGAGAACGTCCACGATATCAACCACTAGAAGACAAAAATGCCACTTTGTTGATGTTGTAGTTTGTATGTAAAATAACAAGCATGTGTTTTTAGCAAATAATAATTTAATATTAAACAATTTCTTAAAGTTTATTACTTTTTTTTTTTTTTTTGTTCTTTTACTTCCCGGTGAAAAATGTTCACATTTTATAGTTTCCCTGGAGGAAATGATGATATAAAGACATACACTTTTTTACAGGATGTTTTAAATTGTCACAAAATATAAAGTCTTGCATTTTGCAAATAATTACATAAGTTTTAGCCACAAGTTCTAAACCCAGTTTATTTGATTTAATTAGTTTCTAATTACATTCAAATATTAACATAATTTGTTTTAAAGAAAAAAAAAAAAGAGTAAAAGAAGAAAGTTCAGAGATGGGCATTAAAGCAAGTGACCCACTAATTTGCCTTAATTCACTCCGAATGGAACAGATAAAAGTTCATAATTAATAACATATAAAATGAGTGCGTGTAAAAAGTTATAAATTCAAAATAGATTTAAGAAAATTATAGATTTAATGATTTGACTATCTCACATCTGTCCCGCTACATATATAATTAATAAACTTTTAAAATTATTTATATTTTTACTTAAATTAATTAAATTTTAATTAATAAGTATTATAATATTTTAATTAAATACTTAATAATTTTTAATTAACATTATTTAAATATTTCATAAATTTTTTAAACTCAAAAAATAATAAACGAGATTGATCATCGAGTAAAAAATTTCACCCAAAATGCATAGAGCGAATAAAAAATTTTATTACTGATTTTAAATAAAAAACTAAATATAAATTTATATTTTTATTAACGAAATTAATATGAATTAATAAATGGGACTTATACCTCCTTCACGCCCATCTCTTGGTGAAACTAACCAAACTAAATATGTTGAGAATTGACTTAATTGGTTCACTATTTTTTAAAAAATAAATGAAATCTGGTATTCATAACTAGCTAGAGATAGATAATTTGAAGTCAAAATTTTCACCAATCTAAAACTTCAACCCTCAATAGTTAATAGTCAAAATAACATAATGAAAATACTTCCTCCGTCCTACATTTGACAAAAAAACACCAGCCAATAGCACAAGTAATATACAATTATGCAGGACTTGAACATTAATAAAATCAATTATTTATTATGCCGGTCAATAAATTTCACTTCTGGTAAAGCAGATACATTTAAGATTAAATCATGTTCATACATAACTTGAAACAAGTAAAAAGGGAAAAAAAAAACAAACAAAAAGCATAAACCTCCCATAAATAAAAACCCTAAAAAAGTTAGTTTTAACTATGATATATCATATGATTTGATCAAAAATTTATGTAAATTCATTATAACGAGACAATTTTTTACTTAATTTACCCTCTTAATTTTTTTTTTTTTATGATTTCATTTCAAGAACTAAAGATACTTATAATTTTTTCAAATAATAAATTTGATCTTACTATAATTAGGTTACAGAAAATTTTAGAAAAAACAAGTCGATTCAAATATTTTTAATAGTTTAAAAGCTTATTTGCAATAAAAGACAACTATAAATAAGAATTGAAGCCGACAAGGTGAAATGAAACACCCGACAAATACAGGCAGAGTCATATGGGTTTTCTTATCCAGTTAACAGATAACGAGAGATCCTAACTATATATGATACATATAGACAGATGCAAACAAACGACAACAACTAACACCACTATCCTTAAAAATTTCAACCAAGAGAATATTGCCTTGATTTTAGCCGAGAAAAATTCCTATCAACATTCAACAATTTGCACTAATTATGAAATATGGGAATATAACCAGACTAGCATAATCTTGTGTGTGTGTGTATATATATATATATGGCTCATACTTCTATAAAATCATGCATCCATGCGTACACATAAAGTATATACCCACATGCATGTATAAATACACACACATAGATTTAAACCAAAACTCTTTGAGAGTCTGGTTAGCTAAAAAAAAAAAATTACTCTTAGCTAAAAATAACAGAAGATTGATCAAAAGATAGACAACAAATAGACTCAAACATGAATTTTCAATTTGACTCGCAACTGACGATATAAGTTGTGGTCATTTGTTAAAAGACTTAAAGAAGAAGATTAAAACGAAATCTTTCATATAATATTACATTTTAATACCATGTGCCATATTGGTCAATTGAGATTTATTAATACTATGGTGATATGTACAAAATATAATATCTATTAGTACATGAAAAGTATAAGTGTCATTTAACGTGAACAAAAATTATGTAAAAGTCTAATAAAAATATTTAAAAAACTATTTGGTGAAAAATCTTCAGGATAAATGCCTTAAGGAGAAAAAAAAATATGTAATCAAGAGTTTATTTGTTACATAATTTCAGAACTTGTTGTAAGCAAAAACTAATTACATAGTGACATTATTATACTCATATTTTATTTTTATATTTTAAAACATTTAAATAGATAATTATTAAACATATAGATAAATATTATTCATAAATACTATCTATACTATCATATTAGTTTTATTTTAATATATTTGTTTAAAAATATTTTTGTATTTAAAATTTAAATAAATTACTACTATATATTATCATATAAAGCATAAAATAATTTAAAAATTAAGTAATTGATATGTATCAATTTTCCATCTACTTTTACATAGATATAAATATAAATGTGATATCCGCAAACCATTATACAAAATAATTTCTCATGATTATACTATGTTATTAACTTTGGTTATATTTTCTCATATTTTTCTCTTATTAATTGGTTTACCATATTTTACTATTGTTTGGTATCGTACTTAAATATCATTTATTATCATTTACTATCTTTTTTTTTATAATTATATATTATTATATATTGACAATGATAATTTATCAAAGTAAACTACATCGGACCATAGAAATAAATAGTAATTACATTCAATATGACAAGTGACATTGAATAAAGATAATTGATGATATAATGGCCATAAGTGTTAACAAAATAATAGTCAAAGATAATAGTAAATAATTTAAAATAGTACAAAAATAAAATATGATTATGTGAACAAATACTAGTAATAAATAATAATATTTATTAGTAAATAAAATGATAACCTTTGGCCCCATATAATTATATATTATACCATTGACTTCTGATTGACAATATTATTTTATCTCTTGGTTTAGTTTTGAAGGGGTATGGATGGTATGGTGTGCTATTCACGAATGATATCAATTATTTGAGCCGGCTAGCTAGTAGTTGGGTTCATGTCCTTGTCATGTCAAGTCTTAATATACATGACTAAATTTGTTTACATGAAAACGTGTAGTCGCACAAAAATATGTATTTCAAAGTTTCTAATGGTATACCACAATAATACATGTAGAAGAAAATATAAAATTTTTTATAATAAATATGAGTGCGATGCTTAAAAATTTAAAGAGATTATACACAAGGGAGGGGAGGGAGGCCATAACTCATGATTCTAATTAATTTTTTAAAAATAATTAGAAAATTTTATTGGTTTTCCCTCATAATTATTATATATAATATAATAATTTCCCAAATACCAAAAAAGCTAGTGAAGTAAAGCATTCTCTTCAACTTTTAACAGACAGTAATCTCTTCAACTTTTACAAGCCTATATAGCTAGCTATATACATATAGTTTTGCATCAGAAAGGAATCTATAGAATACCTAAATACCACTAAAATGCAAGTACTTCGTATTGAAGAAAGCTAAAAAAAGCTCTAATAATTGCTAATCAAAACAAATCAAGGTATTATAATATTGCGTACCTTTAAACCTTTCAGCTCTCCAACTTTGCAAAACAATAAGAAAGCAGTGTTTGCAGCTCCTAAATTGATCCTGCTGCACTCCAAAGAATACAAAGTGGATTAAAAAAATATGCTTCTAATTCACATGGAATGCAAGCTTCCAAAAGGAGGTCCAAACAAAGCCAACCCTAGCTTTTCACATGGGTATAATTTAACTTTAATATAAGCAGCAAACATAAAATATGGCACAACAAATTTGCTGCAAACCTGCATATATAATTGGGAATCATCCACCGCACGTGCAATGAGCACGTGCTGTCCCAGTCTAGTTCGTGGTTGATGTCTTGAATGGGTATATACATCCTATAATCACTGCACATATGGCGAGTGCTTCCATGATGTTCCTGTCATTCTCAACAAGATAGATATATTATTATGCAAATCATAATATATACATATAAGTATAACATAGCGTATAGATCACATTTATTATTATCTACTAATGAGAATTTATATTAAGTAGGCTTCTGAGTATTGATTCACATGATAAAAACTGCTTTGATTTGCTAGCATGATGCATACACATGAAATAGTGGCTAGTAGAAGATGACATTTGCCAGGGAAAAAAGAAATTCTATATGAAAGTTCTATATAATTGAAGATGGACATTAACCAAGTATCATAAATAGGCCATTAGAGGGTGTCTGCTAAGTTTTCTTTTTCTTTTGGGTCAATATGAGCACATAAGTCCTGTAATAGTATTTTAATGTTTTTTTATTTGACAAATAACAATAAATTTATAAATTAAATAATTTACAAATTTTTACAATAGCATTTCCAGAAATCTGTTGGATTATTTCCAGAAATTTGTTGGATTTTAATATTACTTTACAAAGTTTATAAATTTTTTAAAAGACAGCGGCTTACTAAATAAAAGATCAAAATAATAAAAAAATAAAAATACTTGACGATTTAAAAGATTCAATGCTTATTACTTCTACAAAAAAATTAAAAAAAATTCATTACTTACAAAATTTGTCTCACTCCTCTTTTCAAGGTTGCTCCATTAGTCATCGGAACATTATAGGTTGGTTGTAAACTATTTTCTTAACCAAATATTTAAATAAACAAATATAATCTATAAGCTTGTGTTATATAGATACTTTAACAACTAATTTGTAATATAAAACTGTATCAACTTATATGTTGTTAAATAACTTGGAGACTTTATAACTTGCTCCTACGTTTTAAGGTGAATCAAGCACCTATCACCAAGTAAAACATAAAATTTTACCTCCTCGTACATGAATTCACTTGGTGGAGGAGTAGTAGTAATATTGGTGAATCATATGCTGTGATTCATATATTATGATAATCCTGACAAAAATGATATTCATAGTTACAGTGACAAGGCTCCCACCTAATAGTCCACCCCACTTTGCTAATAACATTTTCATCTAAAAAATTGATAGAGCTCACATTATCAGAACTGATTCATTTGGGTTTGCAACGAAGTTATTGCTTATGTTTCATCCCAAAAAGAATCAAGGTTCAAAGATTGGAGAGTTGTTTCCTCGGAGCTTAGCCGCAAGTTGCAACTGCATCTTCTCTATTAATATTAAGATGAGAATGAAATTTCCGAAAAACAACAAAAGAAAATAAAAGAATTTTTCTGTTCTTTTCTTTATGTGGGGTGTGGTGTGGTGGGGGTTGGGAGTTGGTGGAAAGTGTCTTTTCTCTACAAAGTATTCTACCTCAGAGAAACCACGTGAAAAAGATGTGCCCGTCGTGAACCTACAAGATTTTATTGTTCGGGTAAGACAGTTCACATATGGGACCGTCTGATTAAATTCTCATATAATTCCTCTTTGTTTTGGTTTAATTACTATGATATTCTTGAATTGTAAAAATTTATTATAATTTTCATGTGCAAATTCCCTCCTCCTCCCCCCCCCCCCCCCCCAAACAAAAAAGTAACTGAAAATTCAGTCTCTAAGGATCTGAAGCTACGGGTCTAGAGCTGACACAAACATGAAAAGAACGCATTTTTATGTCTCAAGGATGTATTAATAATGAAACAAAAGAGAAATTAAATGAGAATTAAAGGAAAAAGAATGTTAAGGTTTGGTTTAACGTAATCAGTAGTTTTCAAGTTCAATCACCAAGCCAAGGATCTGTGTTGTCAATCAGGTTAAAATTTTGACTTAGCTATGTAAATTCTAAGTGTCATGGAGCCTTCTGTCAGAAAAGATCTGCAATCATGAGATGACACGAAAAGAAATGCGAAACATAATAAACTTTAGCTCCTTTTCAAACTTGAGATACGGTTAAAAAGGAAAACAAACAGAAGGAAGAAATCAAGCAAAAGGCGACAGAGGCATTACAAGGCAACTAGAGAAGTTCAGACAAAAAAATGGGTACTGTTATATGATAGTGGAGAAACTGTCACCTCCTTTCTTTGAGTTTCTCTCTCATTGACCGCACCAAATCTTTTGAAAAAAGAAAACTCTAACCTGGATAACCTAGTAGAATCCTGCTTGCCTGGCATAAACAAGTGGGGATGTCTTCTTTCCCATTTGGAACAGTTTCATTAGTCACTGAAACTATCAAAGAGAAGAAATGAAATAAATTTAAAAAATAAACAAAGGTGAAACAGATTATCACATTATGCACTTGTAAATAGCTCAGTGGAAGGACTAGAAACAAAAAGAAAAGAAAAAAAAATAAATAAATTTCTAATAGGTAGAAAACGACGTCGTTTTGAAAGAAAAAAAAACGACGTCGTTTTGGATAGGCTAGCAGGGTATAAAGGGAGGTCGGGGAAAGGAGAAGAGAAAGAAAAAAAAAAGAAAAAAAGAGAGAAAAGGAGGGAAAGAAGTGAGCGGAGAAGAAGAAGGGAAGGAAAGTTCCAGAAGGAGAGAGGAGAGAGTCGGAGCGGAGGGGAGCGAGAAGGGAGAGGGAAGGAGGCCGTGGACGGACGACTTGATCGGCAGAAAGAAGGAAGATGGAAACGGGAGGTACGGTGAAAATTTGAGTTGTTTGGTGTGGTGTGTGTGTGGTGAATTTTTGTTGCAAGTTGCGGAGTCGGCAATGGCGCGACGGAGTTGAGCGGTGGAGGTAGGCAGTAAGGTGTGGGGTTATTCCGCAC
>NW_019014441.1:10249-26286 GCF_000150535.2 Carica papaya | reverse complement strand
GGATATGATCGATCCATTGGCAGCTAATCGCTCCCATCCAAAGTGCGACGCTATGCAATTGAAGCAAATAATGTAAACGAATCACTTTTCCTCCCAATCACTTCTCTTTCAGAACCCTACTAAATTGTCAGTCTATTTTGTGTTCTACATCGGAGGAACATATTTATATCCACCAAATAACGAAACTAGAAAGTTTGACATATACGTCGATGGCCAGAAAAAGAATACTACAGAACTCATCCCGGGAAATTTATTTTGCAGCATCGTGATAGAATCTCCGGTTGACGGTTCCATTAACGTGACTATATCTCCGATTAATGGAACTACAATGCCACCTGCGATTAATGCCATGGAAATTTTCTCTATAGCTAATGTTTCCAGTTCCCAGATCTCCAAGGCTAATTATCTTCTTCCTGTTTCTTCAATCCCTCTACTTTTGATCTGTTTTCTTGTGGTCTTTTCAGGGTTGTTCGTGAATTAAATAGGTATTTAGTGACATGGGTTCTTTATGTACGCTCTTGTGTTGATGAATGTTCTATATGAGTTTGCTATATTGTATACGTCAAATATTATACTGTGTATTTTTGTATGTCTTTGTTAATAAATTGTATTATAATTAATACATATATGTCAAGTTATTTATAAAATATATAAATTTTATTTAAAAGAATAAAAATGGGATGAAAAGTTAAGGTTTGAAGGCAATTCCAACGTTTATATTTTAGTTTTATTTTTTAACATTTAGCATGAAAGTAGCTTTCAAGTAACCCACATAGTCTAATACATAAATGTATATATATATATATATATATATATATATTTGCATCAAGATATTGATCTGTTCAAGAGAAGAGATTTGATATTGACAGGGTTTTTGTTCTCTGATTCTTCTGGTGTATTATATATTCTTATATATACTAATCAAATTAAGCCAGTCACGTTGTTTCCTCACTAAATCAAAACACTTCCTTAAATCATCTTCCAATCTTAACCAGCCGGCAAGGCAGAAACATCACAACTTTTTTTAAAAAAAAAAAATTGAATTTTCATTTCAAAATTTCATATTTTGAATTGAAGTGTTCGTTACATCTTTCTATTTGATCCTTAATACACAATGCACAGATGGGTCCTGATTCTGCCATTGATGTTGTTTCGATTCACAGCTCGAGAGCTTCCCGTAAGTAGTAGTTAATCCTTTTCATATTTGAGATTTGTTAATTTTCGTAAACTTATTCCAATTTTCACTTCTTAAGATTTTGAAATTTTTTTTACTTTTCAGTTTCAATAAACTGACATAGAAATTTTTTCTTAATTTTATATCGATTAAACTAGTTTTTTATTATGTTATTCATTTTAAGAAATAAAAGGACCTTCGAGAACTGAACGAAATTTTTTTAGATATTTTTTTCGGATTTGTAGAAATTTTTTTAGTACACTGCTTTTTTTATTTTGTTTAAGTGAAAAATTTTCTTGCTTGCAAGCAAACACGCGTTATAAAGATCTAGACAATTCAATTATTTAGGAAACAGATTCGGATATTTTCAAAAAATGGAGAGAATAAGGCCGTCAAGGATGAGAAAATTCTACCAACACTCGCGATGCATACCCTACGATCTTTCCCAACTGGGACTATGAATTGCTTCATTCTTCCGTTGGAAGAGTCGGGAAAGTACCTCGTTCGTGCAGGTTTTTATTACGGAAACTATGATAATTTCTCTTTAAGCCTCCAACATTCGATCTCGTGATCAATTACAACATAACAACCACAGTGTCCAATACTTCATTTGGGAATGAGCCAATTTTTCATGAGGTAATGTTTGTGACAGAAAAGAAAAGGTAACAAGTGTCTGTTTGGTTAAAACTCAAGGAGACATCATGCCCTTTATTTCTTCAATTGGGGTTTCATTGATTAATCCAGAAGCTTACAATTTCATGAGCAATAACATGGTACTACTACCTCCAAAGCAGGAGTAACTACGGCGCCAACAGTTCTATACCGTAAGTATTTTGCTTTCCTAATCTTTGTTTAATCTAGAAGTTCGGATAAATTAAAATTTTTAATATAAAATAAAAATATTTATCAATTAAGTGATATAAATTTAATAATTATAACACGATATAAATAATTTCAAGAGAGTCTGATTAAAATATAATTTTTTATAGAAAAATAAATTTACCCTTCTCAAACCGAGTTAAGTCATAATTCAATTTTTGATTTTTGGACAATATGCATCCAAATAATTTCATATAGGGTACGATTCAAGCTAACAAACTTTTTTAAAAGAATAAAAGTATTAATTATTAAATTAAATAGTAGTTAGTGTACTATCTACTCTTTTTAAAACAAGTTAGATCATAATTCATTTTTTGATTACTTTGTAGTATGCATCCAAATAATCTCGAAACAATCTAATTCAAACTTATGACATTTTATAGAAGAAGACGTATCAACTATTAAATTAAATAATAGTTAGTATACTATATATAATTCTTAAACCATATTAGGTCATAAATTTATTTTTATTTTTAAATAGTATGCATCTAGATAATCCCAAGTAGGGTTGTCTCAAACTTATAATTTTTTTGTAAAAGATTAGATTTATGACCTTTTGTAGAATAAGGGACGTACCAATTATTAAATTAAATAACAGTTAGTATACTATATATAATTCTTAAACCATATTATGTCATAAATTAATTTTTTATTTTTGGGATAGTGTGCATCTAGATAATCTCAGTAGAGTTGTCTCAAATTTATGATTTTTTTGTAGAAGATTAGATGTAGTAACTATTCAATTTTAAGATAAATGATCACATTTAATATTTTTAAATATCCTTAAACACTTATGTTTTATATAATCTACAGGGATCGATTCGATATATTTGAAGATGAATACAACCGAATTTGGAAGTATAAACAATTATTCAATTATCAAAATACAACCATGGATATGATCGATCCATTGGCAGCTAATAGCCTCCCCTCCGACGTGTGGCGCTATGCCATTGAAGCAAATAATGTAAATGAATCACTTTTCTTTCCAATCACTTCTCTAAAAAAGCCAAATAAATTGTCAGTCTATTTTGTGTTATACATCGGAGGGACAGTATTTATATCCACCAAATAATGAAACTAGAAAATTTGCCATATACATCGATGATCAGGAAAAGAATACTACAGAACTCATCCCCGGAAATTTATTTAGCAGCATTGTGATAGAATCTCCGGTTGATGGTTCCATTAATGTGACTATATCTCCATCTGATGGAACTACAATGCCGCCTGCGATTAATGCCATGGAAATTTTCTCTATGGCTAATGTCCGGTATACGAATCTCCAAGGCTAATGATCTTCTTCCTGTTTCTTCAATTTCTCGGCTTTTGATATGTTTTCTTGTGGTCTTATCAAGGTTTTTTGTGAATTAGATAAGTAATCAGTGACATGGATTTTTTTATGTATACTCTTGTGTCGATAAATGATTTTGTGTTTTTATGTTTTATATGAGTTATGTTGTGTTGTATGTGTCACATGTTATATAGGTTCTTCTGTTGAGCTAGCAGATGAATCTTCAATTTACCTTATATAATTGCTAAATTACTGATATATATATTATATGTGTAATATAATCTCGATCAACTTTTATATAAATATTCGTTTTTACTATGTCTCACTGAATAACAATTTATCTACATTTAAAATGATGAAAAGTGTATCATGGAGCTTGGTTGCTTGTATTGATTAAGTATAAAATAATACCGGAATACAAATGTCGAAGATGATCATAACACTCATGACAAATTAGATACAATAATAGTAATAATAACGATACATAATTTGTCTAAAAAAACCTTACCTAGACTAATATGATGGGTATCTAAGACGCCAAGCCAAGTCATTGCTTGAATCTAGGTTGTGACTTGAGTATAAACTGTAAATGACCAAGTTTTATAACTATCCCATAGTTCATTTAGTCATAGAGAATATACCTCATGAGAGTCGAGACCTTGTTCTGAGCACCGTCTTGGTTTGGTATTGAATCTAAGATTAGGTCCTAGGCAATGAACCAACCATTGAGCCTGTTCCTGAGTCAAATTGGAGACAAGGCCTAAACCTATGCCCATCTAGTACCCAGGTCCAAAATCTTGTCTTCGAATAAGGGCACAATCAAGACCAAACGCCAGAAATCATCAATAACCAATTTGGGTCCCCTTTATTCTCGAATCTGACTTCTGAACCAATTTATTTCTTCAGCACTTACAGCGTGCTCAAGGTTTAATCTATCAAGGGCGCAAAGGATCAGCTCACCATGTCATATTTCCATTTTTCTGCCCTTCAATTATGTGATGGGCCTTTAACCAAAAACAAAAATCCCGTGTGAAAGTAAACACCATCCAACAACAACAATCCACTGAATGCTTTTAATTGACGCTTCCTGCACATAAAGAAAAAACCATAACCTTCCAATTCTCCAGGGTGGCAATCCACTCCACCAAGAGAGCTTCTGGTATGCAAAGTTCCTCCTTTTTCTCTTCTCAGTAAGAATATGAAGCAAAGTTCTCATACCTTCATGTCAAAGAATTTTACCAAAGATCTTTCAAATTCAATGAATGCCAGTTCCACAGTCCAAAAGGCGGTACTTAAGGTTGATGGTTACTCTCATACCAAAAAAGATATCTCATAATGTATATAGACATATGCCATCAATAGTTTATATATTCATATGTATGTAGATATATGCTTTATCCTCCTAGAGCCTAAAATAGAAATATTATCTCTCAAAAAGAACCCTGTAAAACGATATATCATCAATAAATGGCTAATAGATGCAAATGCAAGGATCAACAATAAAACCGCTAAAAATTGCTAAGGATTCAAAGAAAATAAAATGCCGGGAAACTAGCTTCTGTTCTTCTAATGAATGTTTTACATGACTGCAACTTTACACTGTAATTAGAAAAACTAGTTAATGTTGAGGTAGCGCTGGTCTCTTTTCCAACATCTCATAATGGAGAACAAAGTTTTCCTGCATCCAAATTACAACATTCAGGGGACTTACAAGAAGAACCCAGAAACACACCCATGACACCAAAAATAAAATAAGAATATAAATGGACAAGACAGGGAACACATAAATCTGAACCTTGCGGATAATTTCAAATGTATTTGGATCAAAACAGTGATATGATCCTCTCTCATAAGTGTTCGTCTTAACTAGTGGTTCCCCAATCCTAATGAACCATAGCCTGTGCTCCTTGTGATAAAACCAGCCTCTATTATAGCTGCAAACAACAATGTTAAAATAACTATTCAGGCAATTTACCACCTTATTGGCCTTGCTGGCTTATAGGAAGAAAATACAAACATTTTTCCCAATTAGGCTAAATCAACGCTGCCAAGTGAAAAGAACAATTAGATACTCTAAGATCACATTTGGCTTATCGAGTAACTCAAACACAAAAGCTATTCTAATTATGCATCTCAAGGCTAATATAAATTTAAAACTAAAATTTGATGGAAATTGAACAGATGAGCCGTAATAATACTGGCAGGGAAGTTATTTGGCTTAGGAAACATACAGTTCATTTGCAGCATATAATTGTGCTTCATCTTTCGGCATGCTGCAAATAACAAATAAAGGTGGTTAAGATCTGATCATCAAGAAAGACAAAACAAGAGCATGCAATCTGATAAAGAGATGTACCTGTAAAATATATAAAACAGTGTGTCCACCGTGAACTTGGCAAAGTATCCTTGCTGCAGCCAGCCAAAACACATTAGACAAAAGCAAACAACAATTCGTAATGCACAAAAACTGCATTTTAATTATGAAGCGCAACTCACATGTAAAGCAGGTGGCTGTTTAGCATAATAGCACTGTGGCACGCTGAATTCTGGATCACCTTTGGCTGGTTCATCTGACCATGGGGAACCAAAAGTCTTGTGAAGGTTGTCTGTTGAATTTAAATTTAATCCTAGAGTTGTCAGATCGATTCCAAGAGCAAGTGAGGTCAGATCAGGATCACTCATTTTTATGACGCTTAATAAGCCAAGTAAGCCAAATGGATCCGGATTAGACTGCGCTGCCTGCATGGATTTCATGCCTGGGTCCCTAAATGACTGATTAACAGCTGACATTTGCTGCAAGCGAAACTGAGATTGGTTCTGGTGTTGCTGATACTGCTGGATAAGTTGGTCATAACCAATACCAGAAACTGTATTTGGAGAATTTAGGGGTCTCAGTCCAATGCCAGGTGGTCCGCTGGTCTGAAAAAGAAAAAAGTCAGAGGTAGATTAAATTATAAATATGGGAAAAGATTAGTATAGATATTTTAAGAAAAAGGATCAGCATTCATGTCCTCAAGACCCACTTCCCTCAACAATAAATTAATATAGGAGAAAAGGTTGGAGCCCGTCATCTTAATTTTCAGTTCATATTAAAGAGTGCAGCATGTTATACCATAACATAACATTTAGAGAACAAAGTGCCCACAGGTCAGAAATTATCAATAGCAATTTACATTAAAATCTATTAAAGGAGGATGAACCGTCCACCCCACACCCCTCAAGAAGAAAACAAAAAAATAACAGAACATCTTCACAATACCAAACCTTCACACCTGTGAGTGGTACGTTGAATGTGAAGATGGAAAGATATCTGAGCCATGTAAATGAAGAAGATCTTGATTGTTTACAGGTGAAAAAGAGACACCACTACTACTGACTGATGGAGCATGTTGCTGCTGCTGCTGTGGACGATGAGATGAATAGGTTCCTCCAAAATTCAACCCAGCAGACCTTCCCATCTGCAAATTGAAGCATTTAAATATGAAGGAGACCTCATTAAACAAGCAGAATCAGGTCATTCAAGAAGGCAAGGCATTCTTTTACAAGCTGCAACTCACAGAGAAATGTTGTGACTGCATCATCGACATAGCATTGTCATGAAGTGGTTCTTTTTGATGCAAATCCATCCCATAATCCGCATTACCACCTGAAAAGACCTAAAATATGATCAAGAATACAATCGTTTTAAGGAAACAAATTAATAGTTAAGCAAGAGAAACTGATAATCTTCCATAAGGTATATTTTTATAAGATCTCCATAAGAATAATTTCTCAAAGTTCCGGAACCAGCGATTAAATAAATAAGTAAAATTCAAAGTAGGCCTCAAAAGTACTAGAAATGTTAAAATTCAGTCCATGACACACCACTAAGACAACTGGAGACATCTGAGATATTTATTAGAAAACCAACACATAGGGGCTCTTAAACAGAAGCTTATCAGATGATGTGAAACTTTGAGACCTATGAATTTCTAAAACCATCAAGTTTTGAGTTCACACCCGCCATCTCTGGAAGCACCTCTTAAGCTATACCTTCATCATAGTTAATAACTAATACCTGTCAGCATCTTCTAACTAGAGCCAGACATTAAGGCACCATTGCCAACATGGAAATCCATCTCAGATCAGATGGGTTGATACCTCACATTTACCAGCAAAGGGAAGCTATAAAATGCATTTAAAACCAAATTTTCTTGTAAAAAGTTTTATTATTTAAACCTTTATTATTAAAGACTTAAAAAAGGTGGGGGCTGCGCACCTTTAAATCCTGGTAGAGCAGGAAAATCTTCACTTTGCATGCTGAACTCTTGGTTTTGTTGAACAATAGGACTAACTCCCAGGCCTTGTTTTCGTAATGAACCTGCAAAATTTTTAAATTATACTATATTTTGAGATACTACCTATTTAACATCCAACAGCCAAATGGCACAATCTATTCTTTAACAACCTAATTGTCCTTGAGGCCCGCCAGCGGAACTAGGGCGACTCGTCAACTGAGGGAAGTCATTATTTATATCAAATGGGGAATTGTCACTAGAATTTACATCATTCAGCATTCCCATTGAGCTTAGATTGTTCACTGCCTGAACATGGCTTTGAGAAAGTGGACCACCAGCTGTAGGATAAGAATTTCCTAACATAGAAATTACTTGAGGAGATCCTGAACCCAGAAAATATCATCCAAACAATCAGATAAGCTAAACAAGTAACCCACCTAGTTCGTCGTTTTTAATATAGACTTTAATGGAAAATAAGATCAATGGAATGCAGATATATTTCCACATTAGACCAACCACGGGAAACATGAAATGGCTAGGAAAGATATTAAAGTTGAGCATTTATTGAGAGGATCATAAAAGCACACAAATGTGAATCGGACAACAACATCTACAATGCAGAAGATTCTGTACACAGACAGTTTACCCATTTTATCTAATGAAGAGATATTAATAAGAAGTTAATTCGAGTTTCCTTTTGATGTAAATAATGATACCACACACTAACCAGCCAGAAGTTAAACCAAGTTTAATAACCTCCTTTTATATAAAGCTAAAATATAACTATTACTTTGCTATCTCAAATCTGTTCCGGAAACCACACCTTCAAATTGGCCCCATGACAGAACTAAACAACAGATTGCATCCAATTGCTTATTTAACTATCATCAGAAGCATTCATCAATTTCTATTTTCCTTCCAAAAAAAGGATAAGTCAATGAAATTTGAAAACTAAAACATATAAGAATATCTTATCTAACGATAAAGAATAGGTATATGTGTACTCAAACAGAAGCATCAGTATTCACAACGATTTCCCTTTAACATAAGCACAACTTTTCAGCCACTTCAAAGCCACTAACAAGCTGTCACAAGTTAGAAAATACCTTGGGGAAGCACTCCACTCATCAATCGATTTTGCCCTTGCACGCCTAAACTTCCGGATCCACTATTTGCGGTTAAATTTAGACGAGAAGCAAGCCCAGGCACAGATAACCCTCCACCAGAGGTTATGCTCCTTCCTATGTTGGCCCCACTTACCATGTTTCCCATAGAACTTGTTATCCGGGGACCAGCATTTCCCAAAATTGGGGATACTCCCAATCCTGGAACAGCATTCCTGTTACCAATTGCAGCAGAGGTTGGGAGAATCCCAGGAATAGAACCGCCAACTCCATTTGTGTTACTTCCAAATCCAGGGTTTCCTACAACACTCATACCTCCTCTATTTGTGACTCCAGAATGTCCATGGGAGCTGCCATGAGATAGCTGCAAAACAGATAGAATGGATAAACTAAAATAAGGACATTGCATTATTAATAATAGAGAAAAAGAGAATCGAAGAGAAATAGCAGCTGGTAAAAATTGCTTTCATGCAAGTACAGCAAGCAATAATGACCATATGGTGTGAATATTACAAGTACCTGAGAAAGAGCAACAGGTAGATTATTCGAGGCAAATCTTCCACTAGAAAGGCTTCCAGTTGGTTGTTGAACCCCACCAGAGGCAACATTATTTATACTAGAGTTTCTTGATGTAAGGGTGCCTGGTATGTTAGGAACGCTAAAGTTACCATGAATATTATGAAGCCCCTGAATGGTTCCTGTACAACAAAGAAAAAGTAAAAGTTGAAGTTTTCAAAGTTCAGAAGAATACAAATGGGATGAACTCCAACAAATTCATACTCACCAGTGTGATGGAAAACTGGGGAGGCTGCACCAGACTGACCAGAGAAAGAAGTGGCAAAAGATCTTCCAGTGCTGTCTGGTAGATTTGAAGCTGATCCATTGATAGAGGACTGCAGCCCCAAAGCACATCATGGTTTGCAGTGAAAATATAGTGGTCACAAAGCGCATACAATCCAAAAGAAATCACAAAGAGAAGAAAGATCACAACATAGAGATAACATATACAGCATCAAGGATGCAAAAGTAACAGTTTCTTGAAGATTAAATGTTTATTCCAGTAAACCTTAGAAATTTAGAACTGTGAACATCGTATAGATTGTGAATAGAAGACTCATGAAGGTAGAATCAAAAGAGATACTCCAGGATACTTATCATAGGCAAAATTGCACTCCAGATTCTAGGATATTTACAACCGTAAGTAGAATAAGTGAGAATGCTGGATTAGAAAATCCCAAAATATGCAAAAAGTAGTCACATGCATGGACCTCTGAAATTCGCACATAGGTGAATTAGGAGTTACGGACCTAAAACCAAAATATAATAACTGTTCTGACACCAACCATACAAAGAGTCAAAACACATGATCAGTGCTCACGAAGTAAGCATGCCTACAGGCTATATATCGCCTTCATGCCTTGAAATAGAAAACAGATTTATCAGCTAGATGAATGGTTGGGATGTGTACTGAGTTTGAGCACATCTAGGGTTAAGCAGCAGTACATTAAGTAAGCCCGACATTGTACGAAGCGTCAATACGTCATGCAAAAACTCATTCCTTGCTGGGAACAAACCCCTCTGTCTCTTTGCGGTCCGAAATTGCCGATTTAGAAAGCTTCCAAGTGAGTATTGAATTTATAGCCTGAAAAGACAACATTGCCGTAAGAGAAATATCCCAAATACAAACACGTGGCATAAGTACGATACAAATACGAACAAAAAAATATATGATAACATTACAAGATCATCCAATAATGAGCTTCATTACAAGCCCCATAATGGTAAAAAACCCAAATTGAATACATAATGTCCCATCCTTTATGTGTAATAACTTGCATTGTTTGAATTGACATGTGGTTATTCTCTTGAAACACAAATGTCACAATCAAAAGTCCTCAAAATAAGAACGCCAGTCACGCAGGAAAAGACCTCTGGGCTCAACGCTTCTATGAAAATTTCTAGAGACCTTTTAAAATGGGGAGATAGCCATGAAACAGCAACCATATGGTAACTGACCAGAATAACACTTTGCAAAAACCCAAGTGCATACAGTATATGAAAAAAGAAAATAATAATAATAATAATAATAACTAGTTAATAAATAATTCCAGATCTCGTTCAATGCTCATTCAAATGCACAATCAAAATACATTAAGAGTATCTAAAATGAAAAGAATTCCATCTTTTATAGTTTGTAGGAAACTGCAATAACTTCATCATTAGTTAGGAATATTTTTAGCTAATAGTAAGGCCACAAACACGAACCTCCAAGTTTTCGATTAGAAGACTCTCCCTAGACCTAAAAAATCTCAAAATGAACATAGGCATAAAAAGACATCTCATATCTCGAGCATTCAATACAATCCCGCATGACAATGCCATATAGTATACAGAATATAAAATTCGAACCTATCCTTTTACACTTCCTGCCAGCTAAACTTCAATTTCTTTACTGCCAGATTGAAGAACAACATCGAAATTGAAAAGAGTTGTTTGATTATTCCCAGTGAACGTATTATTACATCTTTTAATTTATCATTTCCTCGGGACTTAAGGCACACTCCACCATTGCTGTCCTTACTTCAGGCAAGCTTCTAAAGCCATAGAACCAAGCAAGCAAAACAATATGTCCACATTATCTTTCATTCTCATCGCAGTTTCTCAGCAACCAAACAAACACTAAAACACATAGTACCCCCCGGTTACCCCCTCGAAAATCCTTAAAACTAACAAAAAATTACACAATGAATTCTGCGTTACCAAATTAACAAAATCCTGCCGAACAAAACCTCAATTGAAAAGCACGAGATAGATACCGGGGAAGAAAGTTAAATTTAGGTTTTAAATAGAGTCGCGTAAAATGCGTGGATCGTAAACTGAGAGATAGTGCTTCCGAGATCGAACTCGGTCGAGTTAAAATCGAACTCAGAGAGTGAGAGTACCTGAGAGTCAGATCAGCGAGATTCGATTATCGATAGACAGAGAGAAAGAGAGAGATCTTTGGTGAAGAGTCAAATGAGCGAGCTCTGGCTGTGTACCCTAAAATCGAAAGTGCAGGAGGACAGAGAAAAAGGGACATAGAGAAATGGCAAGTAAAATGATTTTTTATTAGTTTAAAAATAAATAATACGTATAATATAAGAGAGAGTGCGTGCGGACATTATTCTATGCGGTGACGTGTTGTGGCTTATCATGGTGCTGCATAATTATTAAATATTTTTTAAAATATTATAATAATTTAATTAAAAATTATTTATTTTAATTTTTGTTATTAGAAAAAATAATTAAAAATAAATAAATCCGCGCCAATGATGTGATTAGTTATAAAATTAGAACAACAGTGATATAGTAATTAGATTTTAAATTTATTTTAAATAAATGTTAGAATAATTAATCTTAAAAAATTCGATAATTTTTATTATCATTACTAAATTAATAATTATAATTCATAGTGAATTTGTATTCTATTGCTAATTTAAAAACGAAAATGAAATAATTAAAATAAAAAAAAATGGATTAACTCATGCCATATATAAAATCGTAGGTGTCATCCCCATCATATAATATAATTCATGGCATATATAAAGTTGGAATTATGTTACGTTAAAATCACATCACAACATTTCAATTGATTTCTATCAAATTACAATGGAATGGGATAAGGCCGAATTGACTAATTGTCCAATAAGGATGATGGGCGGGGCCCAAATATTGACATAAAAAGAATAATTATATAACATATATAAATTTTAATTTTATAAATGATATAAATATATATATATATATATACACTTAATTCCAACTCAATTCAAAGTTTATTGTTTTACTGCCATCTTTTTATTTTCACTCTCCAAATTAAATAGAGAAAAATTAAATATTTTCTAATATTGAAATCAAAATATGAATTAATAATTAATCATGAACATCACATGCATGATGGGTTTAATCTCTTTTTCCATTAAATAAAAATAAAATACATGAAAAATAGAGATATATATATATATATACACATATATTAGACTTCATTATGATCATGATCATGATCATGCATTTGATCTCCATGTTGAGTTTGATTGTGATCTTGATCTTGATCTTGAATGTTGACCTTAAATTCATTCATCACATTTTGTCCCACCATCTGAAAATTCATTGCTTGGCCCTGCCCTACTCCATTGTTATTGTTCATCTTTGATCCTCCATTTTGCACTTAACAAAGATAAATTATAATTTAATTTACATAGTAATTATTTAAAAAAAATTTAAACTAATTTAAAATTTGTCAATTTTTAAAATAAAATATTATTTTTACAAAAAATTTTAGAACAAATAGTTATTTGGTAATTTTACCTGCATTATTGTTGTCTGCTATCGTTGCTGATTTTCTCCTTTGATGCATTATGAGAAATAATCCCGCGATAATCCATATAAGAACAAATAATGGAATCGTGACTCCAAGTATTATTGGTAGCTTATTACTTTTCTTATTGTCATCAGAAGACGAATTTGTTGAGTCGTCGCTTCGTTTGTTGGTTTCACTTGTTTTACACTTTTTGTCGGATGCACATAATTCAGAATTACCCGTTATTCTGGTATTTAAATCACAATATACAATTTGAATATATTAAAAACTATCATATTTTTAAATTCATCTAAACATATTCGTTCATTCAATTAAGAAAAAAAAAATGGATTACTCACACTAATTTTAGCTGACTGTTCTTTGAAATTGAGGTGGGAATTGGTCCAATGAACAAATTATCTGCCAAGTTCCTAAGAATTACAATTTCAAATTGATTAATTAGTATGAAAATAACAAGTTTAATCAAAACAATTTGTTTTAAGATAATTAAACTCACAATAACTTCAGATTAGGTAAGGTGCCAAGAAATTCAGGTATAGTCCCCTCCAAGCTGTTGTTATGCAAATCTCTGCAACATATCATATTACAAATAAATAAATAAATACAAAATTAAATTTAAATTAGAAAAATATAATTTGATTATGCAATTTTTTTCTTTCCCCAACTCACACTGTTTCCAAAGCAGTCATAGAGCTGAAATCAGGGAGCCGACCAGACAATTCGAAGCTGCTGAGATGCCTGCAAAAATTTATTTATTTATTTGCAGTATTTAAAGTGGTTAATCATATATTTACTCTTTTTTAAATGATAATTAAATTAATATAATGAAGTATTTAAGTTAATTACAATGCCGTTACACGTGGCGTGACATCACTGGTGCAGTTGATCCAATCCCATGCATAAGGAGCAGGAAGGCAAGGATCACCTTGCCAATCACCGAGCACGCTGAATTCTTCTTGAAGTGCAGCTAAACCTTCAACTGATTTAACAAAACACAGTTTCATACTTATATACAAGCATGTCATTAACGAAAAAACCTATATATACATATATATATATATGTATAAGAATTACCGTCACTGGTATGTGTTCCATCAGTCAAAGCATCACTGATGGTGAAAACCTCCAAAGCATTAATGAGAGGAGGCAAGGTAGAATCAGGGGTAGCCTCTAACGAGAAAGTGGTATTGGAAGATGCGGAGAAATTACTTAAAAAAACTTCTCCTGCAACTCCAAATGGCGGGACGAGCTCATCCGAGGAGGCTTCGCCATTGATGTGGAGCTTGAAGGATCTTTTGTCTAAGGAAGACAACTGGGTGACCTCTGAGAAGTACATGTTCATGTAGATTGGGACACTGGTAAGAGGAAGATTGGTGCCTAGGGTTATAATTATGGAGGTGTTTGGAGCAGCAAAGGCATTTTGTAGAACTTCTTTTGGTGGGTTGTCCTTTAGGTTAACTAAAATTAGAGATGCTTCGTTCTCGAGTTCTGTGAATCCTGCTGCGTTTACTGCTGGAATCCAGATTCTGTCAAATGGGTCGGTTGGGAACCTGAAAAATGAATTTGAGAGATTTTAGTTTAAAATTAGGTTACATAATAATTAAGTATATTTTTATATATAAACCTAACGAAAACATATTCTGATTTTGACTTTTGAAAAAATTACTTTAAATTTACACATTTGATTTTTAAAACATTTTTAAAATGTAAAAAAGAAAATTAAAATCCAAGGTAGACGCATCCTATTTACTATTACTTATAAAAATAAAATAACATATATTTAATTAAAATAATTTTTGAGATTTCATATATAAATTTATGTTAAAAAAAATATTTATTTTTTAAAACTATAAATTATAAGTTTTGTCTCTACGAGTATCAAAAACGAATTTTCATATTTTTTCTAAAAATATTTCTTAATTTTATCGGTTATTTGTAAATATGTTCTTAAAAATACAAAAATTAAAACCAAACAACGAGCACATACGTATATATATATATATATACCTTATGATATCAGAAGCGCCAAAAGCAACTCTCCTCCTCAAAAACAAAGCATGGTTAGAATCAACATGTCCGTACATGTCAGAGCTCAGAGATCTCACTTCAATGGCGGATATGAAAGGAACCATGTTAGGAAAAGACTGAGCTACGCACACACTTGTACTCCCCCTCTTAGGTGAGTAAATGGCCTCGTAGTACACTAAGTCGTCGCCGGACGTCACCACGGTGGTCCAGCGGTTACCGTCGAACTGGAGATCGAACATCGGCGGCGAAGATTTCTTGTCGTAGTTGCCATAGAAGAAGCTCGCTCGGACCAAAAGCTGAGACCCTTTGTCGGCTTCAATGGCGTAGCAGTTCTTGTTGCGGGTGGGGAAGGCTCTGAGCGTCGTGAGGTATTGAGGCAGTGTCGTTTTGGTTGATTGGACGGTGAATGACTCGCCGTTTTGGATGAGTTCGTCGTCTCCGACCCAGGTTATTTGGTTGTCGTCGGAGAAGGTTTCCGACGAGCCGCAGTCTATGCTTACTGAAAATGTGAAACATAATTAAATAATATATATACACACACACACATACAGATGTAAGTATAAGATATATATAGATCTTTATTTAAGAAATGAAGAAGAAAAGAGATTACCATCTGCAAAAGCGGATAAGGAAGAAAAAGCCAAGAGAAGAAACAAGAGAGAGCTAACCATGGAGGAGGTACTCATGGGTTATTTTGATCAAGGATGAAGCTTAGCCCTTTGGATAGATACGTGTGTATGTATATGTGTGTATATATATATATATAGGTATGTATGGATATACGATTTTGATGGGCATTCGCGGGAACATGTGGAATATTACATGCAGAGTAACTAGTTGAGAGAAGAGTTGACTTTGAATGACATTACAAAAGAGAACGGAAATAAAACTTAGAATTTGA